>BQNB010058026.1:0-37951 GCA_026074375.1 Tanacetum coccineum
TCTCACGTACCCGTTTTCCCACAAAAATAGCAAAAATTTTAAATTTTTCAAGTATTATTTCATATAAAAAAAAAAAAAAAAAAAAATAAAAAAATAAAAAATAAAAAAAAAAATAATATAAAAAAAAAAAATAAAAAAAAAAAATGTGTTAAAGACAAAAATGTATGTTTTCCGTTGGTGAGAATAGAAAGTAATTTTTGACCCGACCGAACAATGTTTTCTAGCTTTTACCCTTAACGTTGTATGGCTAAGTAATCGCAAAAGCAAGAGATGATAGAGTTAAATATAAGTTTTTGTGTTAAGCAAGAATATTCTATAATCTTATATGAGTAACTTGTGATCTTTTTCTCCCATAAGCTTCTAATCACCCTAATCATACGTGTTCGTTTTAATTCAACTAAGTCAATCGATGTTTCTAAAAGCTTCACTTAATTGTGAATAAGAATGTTGGTTCAAATTTGTAACTTGATTCTTTAAAACGAGATTTTTCTATTTTTAAGTGATCTAAAAGATATATTGCCAAAGAAGCATGAATAAATATGAATGCAAAAATGCATGAATGTTGAAAGAATGCCAATGAAGCATACATTTGACTATATGGAGCAAGTAATTGATGTGTTGTGATATCCCACTCCGCTAATCACGAGGTGGGGGTTCAAACTAAGACACCAATCCTTGGCCATATTAGGAAGAAGGTGTTGTTGTGATTCCTCACTACGCTAACAACGGGGTGAGTTTTCAAACTAAGAACACCGGTCGTTGGTTGTGATATCCTACTCGGGAGAAAGGCCTAGGTAGGTGTTCAAACTAAGCAACGCATTCCTAGCTTTTAAAACGTGTGATAATGATAAATATGTTGCAAAAGTTTTAATAGTTAAAGTCTCGTTTTCTAAAATCAAGTTACATTTAGGACCCAACATTTGCAATTACCTAATAAGTTTTTGCTTGCTTCTAGTTATGATTTATTATAACTATGGAAATAAGTTGATCTATGGTTTAGTTGAAATGAGCACACACACGCATTAATCATATATCCATGTTGGGAGTTAAAATTTCACAAGTCATAAGTATGAGTGCTTAACATCGGAACTTATATCGACAATGATCTTGTTAAGCTTAGTATGGGTTAAGTGAAAAGTCGGGGATGATGAAGTTATCTTTTAGACACTTAATTGTGCTTTTTGTTCTATGATCCTAAAAGTTACCAATGTGGTAATGAAAACATTGCATTATGTCATAAATAAAGTTGCAGTTAGGAATATATAAAGAAAAATCCATAAAAAGTAGAAAAATCTTTGAAAATGGAGAAGCGGGTGTTTTGAAACTTGTGACTTAGAAATTCTTCCCTCAATTGGCTTTAACTCTTTGCTACTTTTCAAAGGTTTAGTTTGGGGAATTTTCGAGGTATTTGGTTATAAGGCATGTGATATTGCGTGAGGACACACAATCGTTTAGTTGGGGAATTTTTGAATAATGTAGATTACACATATCTATATATGCTTAAAAAGACGCAAAAAACCCAAAACGGCAAAAATGGCAAAAATGATGTGCTTGTATCTGAGTTTATTGAATGCAGTAAGGATATGTCCCATATAACTAGAAAATCAGTCAAAAACGGACACGAGAACGGATGAGTGATCAAGAAGCTAAAGATCTCAAAGCCGAAGCCAGAGAAATCATGCCTCAGCCTTCTACAGTCAAACCACAGTCAACCCAAAGCCAAGCCTCCATTGTTTTATAAACACAAGGGCTAAATGTACAATTTCCCAAAGTTATTTATAGCCTAAAAACGTGTGAACCAAACACAAGGGCCAAAGTTGTAATTGCCTCTTAGATATCAAAAGGCGCGGGTCACACCCGGGTTAAACCTAACCCGTACCCATCCTTCTCCACCAATCACATTAAAGTACCCAACCCGATTACCCGGATCCTAACCCAACCCTAACCCGACCAACCCGGTACACTAATAAACCTCTTAACAATACTACTGTCCCCTCAGACCCCAATCTCGTATCTACAACTCACACACACACGAACACACTCGACCACGTAAACCCTAGTTTCTATAACCCATGAACTAACCCTAATTAACCATGAGGGTAAAACGTCCCTATCACTTCTATAAACTAATCCTGTCACTATCACAAGCCACCTCAACACCAATCCAGTGCATTTTGAGAAGGATTTGATGGGTGATGTGACGCGATTAGTCACACCCCATTCCCAGAACTAATCGTACGGTTTATATTACAAGATCAAAGAGAGAAGAGATTGGATGGCCGAGATGATGTGAAAAGAAGGATCGAGAAGGAGAAGATTAGCTCGAGCCTCGGGTATAAATACCCATACCATTCCAGCACAAAGGGAGATTATTATTATTTTGAGTTAGTAGTTAATTTAGTGTTCATTTTCAGTTATTATTTGATTCAGTTGTAGTAGTTCTATTTTATTGTAATTTCAATCTTATGTTATTTCGTTTTGAGTTGTAAGAACCCTATTTCAGTTTTAATAAAATAAGTATTTCATCTTAATTCGAGTTTCTCATTTAAATTCTGTTGAAAATGGTGTTTGTGTTTGTTATTGTATCATTTGATCAAGACATTGTTCTAATTTGGAAATGATGGCCTATATGTTTCAATTGAGGTTTAGAGCTTTGGCACAGCTTAGTAGGTTAGATTAGGATTGGTTGGTTGGATTGTATGGCTTTATGTGCATTAAGCCATAAGCCACAATAAGCTGGTACTTTTCTTGTTCATGCTGAACCTAAGGTACTCTTTATTTTTGTTTTACATTTGTTCGTGTTCTGTTTTTCTTAATATGCTGAGTAAATCTACTAATATGATTAGTTTATAAGCATGTTTTTAAGATAAGCTGCCAGCTTGTAGTTTTAATTAAGTTTATATAGCATTGGGATTTTTGAGGTATGCGTAAAATTGGGTTTTAATGGTTAAAAGTTGAATGTTAATAAGCTTTGACTTATCAGCCCTTATAAGCATTCTCACTTATTCTAAATAAGCTGAGAGTTAAGTTTAGCTTCTAAAAAAAAAAATTTATTAAGTTTTTTTTTTATTAAAGGATGCTGGTTGTTAATGGTTAGGTGCTTCAGGGACCTGTCTTGCATATTTAATAGTTTCTGTTAGAATTAAATTTGCACTGTTAGTCCTTGTTAGTTACTCTGTTAGTCCCTAGTTTATTACATCGTTAGTCCTTTGTTAGTAATAGTTTAGAGTCTTGGTTAATCCCTAGTAAAGGGGACGTTTTCTGTCAATAATCATCTTTGGGTGTTATCACTTGTATAAAATCTCAAAGTACCACCGCCCTACCCCAAGCTTTTGTTAATGGCACTTTCGGCCATGGTGTTTTGGGTGGTTTTTAGTTAAGTTGTAAGAGAAATAGGTTTTTAATAATAAAATTAGGTTTTATTAAATTAGTTAAATTAGTTTTTTATAAGTAGTATAAAATTGGGGCTTTTTATAAAATCAAATTTCTGCACTTTTTCTGCTTATAAAAAGTATTTTTATAGAATTTTTAGTTTAAGTTTTATATTTTTAAAAATTAATTTTCAATCTAATTTTAAAAAACATTATAATTTCAAACTTCAAGTTTTAAATTTTAACCTTTTAAATAGAAATTAGTGATAAAAATGTTTTTCTCTTCATCTTTATAGTAATTAGGATTAAGTTAGTTTAAAAAAGTATTTTTCTTAATTTTTATCAATTTAATTTCTATTTTTAGAATTTAATTTAGATTAAATAGTTTTTAATTCATAAAAAAAAAATCCAAAAAAAACCTTAAAAAAATATTTTTCTTTTTCCTAAAATTTTCTTTAGCATTAATTTAGGTTTAGGAATCTAGTTTACATTTTTAAGTTTTAAATTGCATTTGTTTTCTTAAATGTCGCTTTTATTTTCGTAATCAGTTTAATTTGCTATTTAGTTGTTTAATTGTGCCTTTAATTTTAGTAGTTTAATTAAATCAAAAAAAAATCTTTTTCTTATTCAAATCAGAATCCAAACTTAAACGAGGTTTCCATTGCACGAGTCGTTGGGGATAACGACCCGGGTGATCATACTTGCCCGGTTTATTATACGTAGTTTATATTATATTATATATATTTTTGAGAGTGAATTTTATCAAGGGTAACTTGGTATCTTTCTTAATTACTCTCGGGATTATATTATTTTATATTATATTTACTGATAAACTTGCGTCAATCTGTTTTTTTGGCGCCGTTGCCGGGGACTTGTGCGAGCGATTCCTTCGTTTTGTGTTTGTCGATTTGGTTTGAAGATCCTTTCGTCCTCGAAAGTTAAATTTTTGTCATAAATTCAAAAATCCAAAAAAAAATAAAAAATATAAAAAGTAAAAAATATATTTTCTTTTTCTTTTTAGTATAAGTAAAAGATAAAAAAATAGAAAATCAAAAATATAAAAAAAATTTTGTCTTTAATTCAGAAAATAAAATTTACCAAGTTGGTAAAAGAACACCAACAAATAATATCTTCCATTGAGATATTAACAAAATTAAGTTCCGGTGAAACTTGCAATTGTTCAATTCGAAATCATAGATTTAACACTTGCCTTTGTGTGTCACAACGCCGTACGGGTCACCTTGAAAAAAGAAATTTTCAACGAGCTACCAGTAAGTAGTATTGATTATTTGGTTTAAGTCTCTTTCGTGTAACCGTTAAAATAAAAAAAAAAAAAAAAAAAAAAAAAAAATTAGTGTAAAATTTTGCTTTTTAAATTTTTAGTTTTTCCTTTTTATGCGCACATACGTTTGCAATCTCTTAGACGTCTCAACAAACAAATTTTCGATGAACCAATTGTTGAACAAAACGATGTTCCAATGTCCGACCATCGAGACGAATGGCCCAAATGTTAACAACACGCCATCCGAGTGTAAGGAAGAGGCTATAGTTATTCCCCCGAACAATGCCAACAAATTTGAGCTTAAGCAACCGTATAATCAACTTGTGCAAAGCAACAAAATTTACAGGTAGACAAGATCCCCACAATCACCTTCCGATATTTAATAAGGTCACTTCAACGTTTTAGACATCAGAAGTTCCGAACACTTCGGTTAAGCTTTTGGCTTTCCCTTTTTCCCTCTAGACGGTGAAGCCCAATTGTTAGACAAATAAACACCAAGATCAATTCTCACTTGGGACTACTGTTCAAAATTCATAAACCAATACTTTCCACCTTCAAAGAACCACTTACTATCGGAATGATATCATTACTTTTATCAGATAACACCCAACGAAGCTTATAATGAAGCATGGGAACGTTTTAAAGACTCCTCGTCCATGTCCTCACCATGGCTATTTCGAACTCCACCTACACGAATAACTTTTACTTAACTCTTTGAATTCAAACGATCAAGATGCCTTAGATTCTGCAGCAGGTGGTAATTTCTTGGACAAAATGCCTCAAGAAGGTTTAGCGATCATTGAAAGCAAGTCAAAAGTTCGTTACTCAAGAAGTCCCTGCTAATGATATCAAGAGTGAAGTACGGATTCACCTCATTCTAATTCTTCATCTTCCAATAATTCTTTCGATTAATGCAACAAATAGCGCTTCTCTCAGAGGATAATAATGACTATCAAGAAAAAAGAACCAAATGATGATCAAATGAAAAGCTTATTGTTACTCCTGCACCATCAAAGCAGTTTGAGGAAGTTTGTGTCACAGTGTGTATCAAATCAACAATTTACAATTCTGTCCGTTAACTCGAATGAAACGATTTTTCTTTCAATTTTCTCAAGATAATATCCAACAATTTCAACAAACCGCAGCCGTTGGAAATTTTCTCCAAAGAAACCAACCTTCCAAAATTTGCAAGTCTAATGAGACCACCGTTTTTCAATCAGACAAAAATGTCCCAAAACCAACCAAAACCGTTATCAAGGGACCAATTCTAATTTCAACCAAAACCGTGGAGGAAATTTTAATCAAAACCGTCAAAATCAAGTTTATCAAGCTCCACCATACCAAACACCAACCAATCAAGTTTTACCTTACCAACCTCCAACAAATAGTGTTTTGAAAACAGATTTTGAAAGTTACGTCAAAGCAAATGATGCGATATTGAAGAATGTGCAAAATCAAAATCAAGGTTTGCAAAATCAAATGGCTAATGTTACAAGTTTGTTGACAAGTCTTTGTGAGAATTTCAAAAATCCAGCCTCTACTTCAAATTCAGGAACTCTTCCAAGTCAAACCGTAACTAACCCTCGTCAGCAAATTAATGCTATCACCACAAGGAGTGGTAAGACTTTGGAAGAACCTTCGATTCCTCTTGTTCCTTCACCCGATGTTTCAAAACCTCAAAAAGAACCCGAACAAAACCCGGAGACGTCAACGGAAAAAGTGCAAAATCCAAATTTGGAAAATACCGCACATGTCCCATCTCCGGGGGAAGAGGATTTAATTTTCATGGAAATTCCAAATCCAAAAGCAAAGAAAACCGTTAATCTTGATCCTAATCCTAATTCGAATCAATCTAGACTTCCATACCCCGAGAGGATGAAAGTTAGAGGACACGATAAACCGAGTGCTCAATATAGCCGGTTCTTGAAAATGTTCAAACAACTTCGTTTAGAGATTGGATTGAAAGATGCTCTTGTCGAAATGCCAAAGTTTAACAAATGGTTGAGCTCGTTGCTAAGAAACAAAGAGAAGCTTGAGGAGATTGCTATCACAACTGTGAATGCCGAATGTTCCGCTATCATCATGAACAAAGTTCCCGAAAAGCTCGAAGATCCGGGAAAATTTCTTATTCCATGTGCTTTACAAGAGCTCGATAGAACTAGTGCTTTAGCCGATTCAGGAGCTAGCATTAATCTTTTACCTCACTCAATTTACAAGAAACTTGGGCTTGAAGCTTTGACTCCTACTCGAATGACACCGAGCCTAGCCAACCGATCAATTTATCGCGAGCCCAATGGGCAAAGCTTAGAGTTAGTAGTTAGAGTCGATGGTTTCACTTTTCTGCGGATTTTGTGGTGTTAATTTGAAACCCGACCCGGAGAGTTTCCTAATAATTCTAGGAAGACCTTTACTCTTAGAACCGCAAAAAGCTCTCATTGGATTTGTATTAAGAAAATTGACATTAAGATAGGAAAATGATGAACTTGTTTACTATGCCGATAAATCTGAGAAAAACAAGGAAAAGAATTGTGTTCACGCCATCTCTATTATCGATTTTTCGAAAGAAGATCCGTTTAGTGGCAGTCCCACTATTCCATCCGATGATTCCTTTCCTAGTTCTTCTCCGATAAAGACTAGTGATAATTTTGAGAAGTTCGCCGATGAACTTGCTCTTCCTAACTCATTACCACCGGGTGATGATGTTTCCATTCTTAAAAAGAACCTCCAAGAAGATACGTTTCGAATTATTTCAAACCCTCTTTTCAAGATCGATGATAACTTCAAATCCAGCAACATAAATCCTCTCTTTAAAGAAAACGTTAAGGATGTCGAGATGAAGTCTTCTTCTTTCATACACCTACTTCACCAGAAGCAGTAAATTAGAGATTAATCCTTGAAAAAATTTCGATTCGCCGGGAATAACATAACCTTTCCTACCACCCTTGAAGTTTCAAGTAGCAATCCTACTTCCCCTACTCTCACCGGAGAGAAGGTTTGTTTATGGAAAACGCCGATGTTTTTCTCGTTGGTCCGATTTGTGTGGAAAATGATGAATCGAATTGCGATAAGGAAAAAGATAATTTGTCTCTTGGCAGCATTCTTACATAAGAAACCAAAGACTCTTTCTCGTCCTCAAGAAATTGAAGAAATCAAGGAACAAGTTGAGGAAGTTTCAAGTGATGTCCAAATCAATACCATTGTCATGCCAATTAGAATCACTTTTGATAATCCAATTGATTTTAATGATCATTTCTCCAAACCAAAGGACTTGAAAAAGGACTTACCCATTTCATTTGACTCTACCACAACAAGTATTTTACCACATCCTTTGTTAGATTCCGACTCGCCTTTCACTGCGGAGTTGTCGGCTAGTGTTACCTTGAATTCTCTCGGAAACGAGGACAAAGTATTCAAACCAGGTATACTAGTTTATCATGCCATTCATGATAAAAATCTTGTAACATTGGAGGAGAATTCAAAAGAGAACATTTCCTCCGGGACTCTTTTAGTTTTCAAAGAACCGTCAATTCTTCTACCTACGCCAGAACCACCCAATGAATGTTTGAAGAATGTTGTGCTTAATTTCTACCAAAGTAAGAAGATGTTTCCTCTACATGTTGAAGATACCTTCGCATTTATCATTTGGACTTTTCTTCCATTCTTCACTTACACCAAGGCATCACCTATGATTTTCTCCTTTCAAAGTGAGAATTTTATTTTTGATCCTGGAATCATCACATCTCACAATCCAGTGGCAGTTTCAATAAACGTTTCTGTTTGCTCTCCCTAAGGACAACTGAATTCAGGGATCGAGTCGAGCTTGCGACTCGGTAATCAAAAACAAGCCGCTTCGTGGGAGTTCACCCCATGCTTATCCTTTTCTTTCTATTTTATTTCTATTTACTAACCTCTTAAGTGTTATGGATGCTAAGGGGCCCATTCCTCTTCGTTTTCTCGATGTTTGTTGTGCTATGTTTGTGATTTGGCAGGATTAACCCAACATTTCAAGAATCCTCTCGTGTTCGATGCCTAATTCCGAAGCACTCGAGTTTCTCATCCTTTGTACGAAATTAGTTTGGGGAGATCAATATCCTTTCATTATTATCGATTAACGAATTATCTTTGTCTACTTTAATAAACGGCTTTGATTTTCTTAGGAATCCCGACCTTTAAACATTGAGACAATGTTTCATAACCATTTAGTTTTGGGGAGGGAATCTTTCGATTTAATGTGCTTGCTTAATTGTTTTGTTCTCACGTACCCGTTTTTCCACCAAAAATAGCAAAAATTTTAAATTTTTCAAGTATTATTTCATATAAAAAAAAAAAAAAAAAAAAAAAAAAAAAAAAAAAAAAAAAAAAAAAAAAAAATGTTAAGACACAAATGTAGGTTTTCCGTTGGTGAGAATAGAAAGTAATTTTTGACCCGACCGAACAATGTTTTCTAGCTTTTACCCTTAACGTTGTATGGCTAAGTAATCGCAAAAGCAAGAGATGATAGAGTTAAATATAAGTTTTTGTGTTAAGCAAGAATATTCTATAATCTTATATGAGTAACTTGTGATCTTTTTCTCCCATAAGCTTCTAATCACCCTAATCATACGTGTTCGTTTTAATTCAACTAAGTCAATCGATGTTTCTAAAAGCTTCACTTAATTGTGAATAAGAATGTTGGTTCAAATTTGTAACTTGGTTCTTTAAAACGAGATTTTTCTATTTTAAGTGATTTAAAAGATATATTGCTAAAGAAGCATGATTAAATATGAATGCAAAAATGCATGAATGTTGAAAGAATGCCAATGAAGCATACATTAGACTATATGGAGCAAGTAATTGATGTGTTGTGATATCCCACTCCGCTAATCACGAGGTGGGGGTTCAAACTAAGACATCTTTACTTCTAGGGATCTTGGTGTGTCGTGATATCTCACTCGGGAGAAAGGCCTAGGTGAGTGTTCAAACTAAGACACCAATCCTTGGCCATATTAGGAAGAAGGTGTTGTTGTGATTCCTCACTACGCTAAACACGTGGGTGAGTTTTCAAACTAAGAACACCGGTCGTTGGTTGTGATATCCTACTCGGGAGAAAGGCCTAGGTAGGTGTTCAAACTAAGCAACGCATTCCTAGCTTTTAAAACGTGTGATAATGATAAATATGTTGCAATAGTTAAAGTCTCGTTTTCTAAAATCAAGTTACATTTAGGACCCAACATTTGCAATTACCTAATAAGTTTTTGCTTGCTTCTAGTTATGATTTATTATGACTATGGAAATAAGTTGATCTATGGTTAAGTTGAAATGAAGCACACGACATCGTTAATCGTTATATCCAGTGTTGGGTAGTATAAAATTTCACAAGTCATAAGTATGAGTGCTTAACATCGGAACTTATATCGACAATGATCTTGTTAAAGCTAGTATGGGTTAAGTGAAAAGTCGGGGATGACGAATTTATCTTTTTAGACACTTAAGTTGCTATTTATCTAATGAAACCTAAAAGTTACCAATGTGGTAATGAAGACAATACATTATGTCATGTGTAAATAAATAAAGTTGCAGTTAGGAATATATTAAGAAAAATCCATAAAAAGTAAAAAATCTTTGAAAATGGAGAAGCGGGTGTTTTGTAACTTGTGACTTAGAAATTCTTCCCTCAATTGACTTTACTACTTCTTAAAGGCTTAGTTTGGGGAGGTTTCGAGGTATTTGGTTACGGAGCATGTAATATTGCGTGAGGACACACAATGTTTTAGTTTGGGGAATTTTGATAGTTGTTAAACTATACATATCAATTTATGCTAAAAATATCCCAAATAAACCCAAATCGGATCAAAAACGGCAAAAATGTGCTTGTATCTGAGTTTTATGTGTGCAGGTATGGATATGTCAAATATCACAAGAAAACAGTCAGAAACGAACACGAGAACGGATGAGTGATCAAGAAGCTAAAGATCTCAAAGCCGAAGCCAGAGAAATCATGCCTCAGCCTTCTACAGTCAATGGCAAGAAACCACAGTCAACCAAACCCAGCTCCATTGTTTCAAATAACTCAAGGACTATTTTTGCAATAAGTAAAAGTTGTTTATTAACTTGAAATAAGAGCTTCTCAACCACAAGGGCCGGAAATGGAATTATCCCAAAGATATCAAAAAGGCGCGGGTTAAAACCCGGGTCAAACTACCCGTGGACTCCAATCAACCAATCACATTAAAGCCCCCAACCCGATTACCCGGATCCTAACCCAACCCTAACCCGACCAACCCGGTACACTTATTAACACAATAACACTTACTGTTACCCTTATTCCCCCAAAATGGATTTACCCACACTCACCCACACAAGAACACCAAGAACACCCTAAACCCTAATTAGTTAACCTCTCACCCCCACACCAATTAACCTTGGGGTTAATGATCCCCTCACAACCTACCAACCATCACTATCAACACCCCTCACCTCAATCCACCCTGGCAAAAAGATGCAATCTCATTGGTTGATGTGACGTGTGTAACTCCACTCACAAAACTAACACAGTTAAAAAAAAAAAAAAAAAAATAAACACTAACCACGATCATGATCCTGTAAATACACATCTAATCGTACGGCAATGAAAGATCAAGGTTGAGAGAGAAGATGAAGGGCTAAGTAAGATGAGGCGAAGAGAGAGGACCTAGAAGCTCATGGCCGGTATATATAACACCTATCGGATTCCAGCACTCGTGAAAGTTAGTTTTTATAATTATTTCAGTTTTTATATTTTAGTTAATTTTTTTTTCGATTCAAGTTGTTAGTAATATTTTATGTAATTTCATTATTGTATTCGTATTGTAATAAACCTTAATCTCATTTTAAATGAAATTTGTAGTTCATATAAAATTGTTTCATGTGTAATTCTGTTAAAAAAATATGCATTTGTGTTATTATTGATTCGATCAAGACTTGGTAACCTTTTGGAATTGGATGGCTGCTAGGTTATCATGGGGTTTTTAGAGCTGTTGGACAGCTTATAGGTTAGATTAGGTGTTGTTGGTTTGATTTAGATGGCTATGTGAAATAAGCCATAGAGCCCCAATATCCAAGCTTATTGTGTTCCTGTTAATGCTGAAACCACACAAAAAATAAAAAAAAAAAATGAAAAAAAATGAAAAAAAGAAAAAAAAATATCAAAAAAACTAAGACAAAAGCCAAAAACAAAAACAAAATAAAAAACATAAGAAAAAAAAAAAAAAATAAAAAAAAGGGCAAAAAGAAAAAAAAAAAAAAAAAAATAGAAAAAAAAAAAAAAACACAAAAAAAAAAAAAAAAGAAAAAAAACAACAAGAAAAACAACAAAACAACCAAAAAAAAAAAAACAAAAAAGAAAAAAAAAATCAACAAAAAAAAACAAAAACAAAAGCAAAAAACAAAAAAAAATAAAAAAAAAAAAAAAAAAAAGCAAACAAAAAAAAAAAACAAAAAAAACAAGGAAACGAAAAAAAATCAAAAAAAAACAAAAATAAAAACAAAAAAAAATAAAAGAGAAAACGAAAGAAAAAAAAAGAAAAAACAAAAGAAAACACAAAAATAAGTAAAAAAGAAAAAATACAATTAAAAAATAAAAAAAAAACAAAAAAAAAAAAAAAAAAAAAAAAAAAAAAAAACAAAAAAAAAAAAAAGAAGAATAAACAAAAGAAAGAAATAGGAAAAAAGAAAAAACAAAAACAAAACAAGAAAACAAAAAACAAAAAAAAAATAAAAAAAAAAAAAAATAAAAAAAAAAAAAAAAAAGGTAACTTAATATTCTTTTTAAGCTTTTAATTGATTCTATTATTTGTCTATATAATGGCTTTTGTTTTATAAGTTAGTATATAAGCTGTTGGTTTTTGATTTAATTTTTAATAAGCCTTATGTTATTAAGTAGTTAAATCTGTCAAAGTGTCTTGAATTTGCTTTTGTTTAAATTAGCTTAAGAGGTAGATTATGGAATAGATAGAGTTGATAAGCTGATAAGCTTATTAGCTTATTTTTAATAAGTAAAATTTGAGTTAAATTAGTTTTAGCTTTTTAGTTAATGTTAATAAGCTGAATAAATCAAAATGGATGCTGTATGTTAGTTGTAAGAAGGATCAGGACCTGTTTTGTGCCTGATTTAAGTTTCAGTTTAGTATTAATATAACATAGTATTCCTTGTTAATGAGTCAGGTTAGTCCTTTCGTTAGTAGCATAGTAAGTTCCCTTGTATTAATAGTTAGTCCTAGTAGTCTAGTTAAAAGGAACGCATTTCTTTTCTGCCAATAGAGTAAACTTTGTGTTTTTTTTTTAAATTTAAATGTTTGCCCGCCTACCCTTATCTTTCTGTTTTGACACTTTCGACCTATGTGTTTGATAAATTTAGTTAAGTTTTATAAAAAATAGTTTTTATAAATAATAAAATTAGGTTTTTATTTTAATTAGTTAAATTAGTTTTTTATAAATAGTATAAAATTAGGGCTTTTTATAAAATCAAATTTCTGCACTTTTTCTGCTTATAGAAAGTAGTTTTTTTTTAGAATTTTTAGTTTAAGTTTTATATTTTTAAAAATTAATTTTCACATTTAGTTTTAAAACATTTAATTTTTAAACCTTTAGTTTTTTTAATTTTTTAAATAGAATAATAAGTAATAAAAATGCTTTTCTCATCTTTTTAAGTAATTTAGGATTAAGTTAGCTTAAAAAGTATTTTTCTTAATTTTTATCAATTTAATTTCTATTTTTATAGAATTTAATTATAGATTACATAGTTTTAAATTCATATAAAAAAAAATCCAAAAAAAACCTTTAAAAAAATATTTATAATTTTCCTAAAAATTTTCTTTAACATTATTTAGGTTTATGGAGTCTAGTTTACCATTTTTAAGTTATAAATAGCATTTGATTTCCTTAAATGTCGGCAGTTTTAAATTTACTTTCGTAATTAGTTTAATTTAGTTGTTTAATTGAGCCTTTAATTTTAGTAGTATAATTAAAAGAAAAATATCTCTTTTTCTTATTCAAATCAGAATCCAAACTTAAACAAGGTTTCCATTCCACGAGTCGTTGGGGATAACGACCCGGGTGATCATACTTGCCCGGTTTATTATACGTATTATATATTATATTAAATAATTTTGAGAGTAGAATTATCAAAGGGTAACTTAATTATACTTCTTAATTACTAACTCTCGGGATAATATTACTTTATATTATATTTTATCGTGTAAAAACTGCTCAATCCATGGGTATTTAGAAATAGATTTAGACAGAATGGTATTGTTCTCAAAATAAATGCTATGCTTATTTGCTCCAAGGAATAATCAACAAGAGGAACATCATTATGATGAAAACTTATGCCCTAGTTGCTTAGATTGAGTCAATTAGATACTATTAGCTTTATTGGCTTGTGCTTTAGATTTTAAACTATTCCAAATGGATGTAAAAAGTGCATTCCTGAACGGTTTTATCAATGAGGAGGTATACGTAGCACAACCTCCAGGATTCATTGACTTTGAAAAACCATATCATGTTTATAAACTCAAGAAAGCTTTATACGGTCTTAAACAAGCACCCATAGCTTGGTATGATAGATTAAAAGCTTTTCTTATTAAACATGAATACAAAATGAAATGGTAGATAACACAATCTACTTTTTACCAGGAATGGAAAAGTACACAAAGACCTCATAACGTTCCAAATACATGTCGACGACATAATCGCTTAACTTGTCAAGACATGTTGATGATTTTGCGCAAAAAATAATGCATTATCGAGTTGAGATGAAACCCCCCCCCCAACCCAAGGATGGGTGAACTTAACTTCTTCCTTGGATTACAAATAAAACAAATGGAAGATGGTATATTCTTCAATCAATCTAAATATATTAAAGAAATGCTTAAAGATTTTAGCTTAGAAGAATCTAAACCAATGAAAACCCTCATGTCCTCTGATACCAAACTCATGAAGGACGAAGAGTGTGAGTCAGTAGATAGTACCAAGTGTCGAGGTATGATAGGTAGTTTATTATACCTAATGGCAAGTAGGCCCGATATTATATTTAGTGTCTGCCTTTGTGCCCGCTTCCAAGAGGCTCTCAAAACCTCTCACCTTGAAGTAGTTAAGCATATCTTCCGATACATTAAAGGCATTACGCACTTAGGATTATGGTATCCTAAGGGGACGGCATAGAAACAGTAGTATATGCCGACTCTGATCATGCGGGAGATTATGTGGACCAAAAGAGCACTAGCGGTATTTGTACGTTCGTGGGATGTTGTTTGACATCTTGGTTCTCGAAGAAATAAACTGCTCTTACTATATCCATTACCGAAGCCGAATACGTAAGCGCCAGAAAGGCATGTGTTAGGAATATGAAAAGTATCGGTCACTTCCAATATAGAGTCGTAGATCGTAGATTAATCATATGTAATGTTAGTAAGCTAACCGGGCCAAAGGCACATCGAAAGCTCATAACTTAAGCCCATGGCCGGTTACAAGCTTGATGTATAAATACCCTCTCCATACATAGAGAGGGTATTGGTTGTTCATTTTTCACATACACTTAATCTAATATTCTCTTCTTTGATTCTCTCTCTAAGTGTTCATCCAACCACCTCTTTCTCTCTCTAAAACTCTAAACAAATTCCATACTATATGTGTTAAGATATTCTACAATTGGTATCAAGAGCCATGGGGTGTTTGTGAAGGTTTTGTGTGCGTTTTGTCTACTCTTTTAGTTGGTGTTCTTGGTTTGAACCTATCAAAAGATTTTCATTTTTTGAGGGTTTAAAAACCATAAAGCTTGTAACTTTCTTCTTTATTTATCTTAGTTTAGGCTAGAAGTACAAGAAAATATTTGAAAAACCATCAAAAACTTCAGCTTTTTGAGTCTTTTTGGTTAGAATAAGGGTTTTGTACTAAGAATCTTAATTTCAAAATTTTCGTGTCAAAAAAGTTAAAGTTTGTGTTTTTAAGGTTTTAATAGTCTTAGATAGGTAAGAAGTACAAGAAAAATCGGGTAAACACGTCAAAAAGTTAGTCTTTTTAAGATTTTTGGTTTTTGAGTTTCGAAGTGTATTAGGCGAACTATACGTATAGGCGAAGTATACAAGTTTTTGTTCAGACGATTTATACGTTTTCCTTACAGGTGAATTATACGTATCTCTGTCAAAGGCGATTTATACGTAATTTTGTTAAGGCGAATTATACGTATCTCTGTAAAAGGCGATTTATACGTAATTTTTGTTAAGGATAATTATACGTATCCATATCAAAGGTGATTTATATGTATATTCTGTTAAGGCAATTTATACAAGTTCCTTTCCTTAGGCGATTTATACATCATTACTTCAGGCGATTTATACCTCATCTCTAAAGGCGATTTATACATTGTTCTTTAGGTGATTTATACATAATTTGCTTGGGTGATTTATATGCTTTACTTGGGAGAACTATACACTTTCAATAGGTGAATTATAATATGTTGTTCTTTGGAAATGTAAAAATCCCCGTGAAAACTAGATTTCCCGGTTTTATCAAGAATTGTAAAATCCAGTGTATTCCAAAGACTCAATTACATCAATTAAACCTCACTTTAACACAACAACCTCCAATCACTGTACGATCCTCTTTTATCTTATCACATTAAAATGGATTCAATTATTTCACTTGGATAAAAGAATACTCTTGCTGAGTACATGATACTCTCCGGTGCTGACAATCGTCCACCAATGTTGGACAAGGACCTATATGATTCATGGAAAAGTAGAATGGAATTATACACGCAAAACAGAGAGCACAGAAGAATGATACTTGCATCAGTTGAAAACGGTCTACTCATTTGTCCTACCGTTGAAGAGAATGGGGTGATCAAAACAAAGAAATATGCTGAATTATCTGCTGCTGAGAAAATTCAAGCTGATTATGATATGAAGGCAACCAATATCATTCTTTAGGGTCTACCAGCTGATATCTATTCACTTGTGAATCATCATAGAGTTGCCAAGGATTTATGGGAGAGAGTTCAATTACTGATGCAAGGTACCTCTTTGACTAAGCAGGAAAGAAAGTGTAAACTGTATGATGCATTTGATAAGTTTACTCACATCAAGGGGGAATCACTTCATAAATATTATTTGAGATTCACTCAGCTGATAAATGACATGAACATTTACAACATGGAAATGGAGCAATTTCAAGTTAATACCAATTTCTTAAACAGTCTTCCACCTGAATGGAGTAAGTTTGTGACTGATGTCAAGCTCGTAAAGGATTTTCATACTACCAACTTTGATAAGCTTTATGCTTATCTTGAACAACACGAACTCCATGCAAATGAAGTCCGTCTTTTGCATGAACGTAATCAAGATCCACTTGCATTTGTTGCAAATCAGCAGATGACACCACCTCACTTTAACACTTATCAGTCTTCATACAACAATCCTCAACTTCAACAACAGTTTCCACCATCTCAATATGGATCAATTCATCCCACTCAACATTACTCATCTACTTATCCATTACAACCTCAATTCAATCATTTATCCGTTCCACCATTATATCCATATCAGTCTCAAATGAATCATCAAACCTCATCTATTCCACAAATTGCTTATCAATCACCTCAAGTTTCTACACAACCAATGACCGAGTTACCTTTTGTGGACTCAGGTTTTGCTGTTCCTATATTCTCTCCAGGAGATGATTCAATTGCTTGTCTCAACAAGGCAATGGCTTTTCTAACAGCTGTAGCTTCCTCAAGGTTCCCCTCAACTAACAATCACATTAAAACTTCCTCTAATCTAAGAAACCAAGCCACTATTCAAGATGGCAGGGTTACAGTGCAACAAGTTTAGGGGAGACAAAGTTAAAGTTATTCTGGTACTGGTTATAAGAGTAATGCTACTAGTTCTGGGGGAAACAATGCAAGCGAATAGGCAAGGGTTGTTAGATGCTACAACTGTCAAGGTGAAGGACATATGGCTAGGCAATGCACTCAGCCTAAGCGACCGAGGAATGGAGCATGGTATAAGGATAAAGCAATGTTAGCTGAAGCTCATGAAGCTGGACAAATTTTGGATGAAGAGCAACTCGCATTTCTTGCAGATCCAAGGGTTCTAGACGGTCAAGCTGTTCAGCCAATCATTCCAAATAATGCTGCTTTTCAGACTGAGGATCTTGATACTTATGATTCTGACTGTTATGTTATTTCGAATGCAAAAGCGGTTCTTATGGCCACTATTTCCAACTATGGTTCTGACGTTATCTCAGAGGCACCTCATTCTTAAACCTATCTTAATGATATGGAAAATCAAGGTGTGCATGCAATGCAGGATTTTGAATAAACACCAGTTGTGGATTTTACAAATAATGAGATACATAGTGATAGCAATATCATTCCATACTCTTAATATTTGCAAGAAACACAATAGGCAGATGTTCAAGATACTAATTTGCAGGCACAACAAGATTCAATAATTTTATCTATGATTAAACAAATGTCAGAACAAATGATTAATCATGTAAATAATTGGAAAAAGGCTAATAAGGAACAGAATAATGAATCAGTAACCGATGAGCTAGAGAGATATAAAGAACGAGTCAAAACTTTTGAACCACGTCTTAATATTGATTTAAGCAGTCATGAAAAAATGATTGATTCATAAATGGATGATATGATTAAAGAGAAGCTTGCACTGAAAGAACAAGTTGACCCACTTGAGCAAAATCTTTCTAAACAAATTAAAGAAAAGGAATGTTTATTGCAAACATTCAATGTTTTCAAAAGTGAATCCAAAGAAAAGGAAGATAAATATATGGAAAACAAAATTGATTTGGAAAAGAAGATAAAGGAACTTGATAATATTCTTTTTAAAGTGGGTCAATCTGCTCAAACAGTGCACATGTTAACTAAGCCACAAGCCTTCTATGATAATATACACAAACAAGCTCTAGGTTATCAAAATTCGTTTCATCTTAAGAAAGCTCAGCGGATTAAACCAACCTTGTATGATGGTATTGTTATTTATGATAAACATGTTGCTATGCCTGTGATTAATGATGAGGAAACATTGATTTTGGAAGAAGAGATTCGATTAAAAATATCCGAAAAAGAAAAAGATCAAGAGGCCATTAAACAAAACATTTCTCATAAACCTATTGATTATGAAAAATTAAATAGACTATCTGATGATTTTGGGAAACGTTTTACTCCACAACAAGAATTGTCGGCTGAACAAGCTTTCTGGTTGCGTATGTCCAATCCTACCAGTAAACCTTCTGATGCATCCCCTGTCAAAATAGAAGCTCCTAAGGAACTTCCTAAGGTTAGCTTGGTGAATGAAAGCCTTAAAAAGCTTAAATTTCACCTTGCCAGGTTTGACAATGTGGTGAAGATAAGGACTACACCTGATGCTCGTACAGAAGGTGAATGGGGGTTTGAACATACTAAAGCTGTTTTTAACAATGAAATTATTCCATTTCTAAAATCTTTAAAAGACATCTTCAATGTGTTTGATAGAGATCTTCTAAATGAAATAATGGAAGTACAGACAGTTTTTGACCAAATGGACGCTGCTGTTCAACAGTCTTCAGTTGACAAACAATGTTTGGAAATTGCTAAGAAGGAATTACTTTTGGAAAATGATCGACTCTTACAACAAATCATGTCTCAAGATGTTCTTTTAACTGTGATGAATTCTATGTCTTTGATTGGTGAATATGTGAATATGGATAGAAAGAGAAATGAATCTTGTGATACGTGTTTCAATCTTGAGGCCGAGCTTTTGAAATCACAAAATGTGCATAATGTTAATTTTGAAAAGTTACTCACAACTTAAAAAACATTGTATTTCTATTAAATTGTCAATACAACTTAATCAAGAAATTTTTCAAAAAGATGAATCTTGTAATAATCAAAATGCTCTCGAAATTCTAGAATTTTTTGAAAATAATGATTTGAAAGCTCAGCTTCAAGACAAAGACAATACCATTTGTAAGTTGAAGGATATTATAAAATCAATGAGAGAAAAGTCCAAGGAAGAGAATGTCAAGTATGATTATTGTGAAATAGAAACCAAAAATGTGAAACTAGTGAATAGTGTGGCAAAATTGCTTTCAAAAAATGAGCATCTTTGTAATGAAATTAATCATGTGAAACAGGTTTTTAAAGAGCGGTTTGACTCAATTAAAAAGACACGTGTTCGTATTAAAGAACAAAGTGACTCTTTAATTGATAAACTGAACTTAAAATCTGCAGAAAATGAGGATTTAAAAGCTCAATTTCAAGATAAGGTTTTTGTGATAACGTCATTGAAAAATGATTTACGAAAAGTAAAAGGAAAAGAAATTGTTGATATTGTTGCACAAATACCATCTACCAACACTATTGTTCCAGGAATGTTCAAGCTTGACTTAGAACCTTTGGCTCCTAGGTTATTGCAAAATAGGGAAGCTCACATAGATTACCTTAAGTACACTCAGGAACAAGCTGATATTCTTTGGGGAATAGTCGAACAAGCTAAAGCAGAACAACATTTAGATAAAGAGTTAGACTTTGCCTGTAAGTATGCCCAACGAATTCAGGAGTTACTTGTATATGTATGAGATATATGCCCTAATGCGATTAATCTTAGTGCAAAAAAGGTTGCTGTCACACCCAAAAACAAGGTCAAGAAAGTTAGGTTTGCTGAACCTCTGACATCCTCAAGAAACATTAAACAGGTAGAGTCATCTACAACATCATATTCTAACACACCTGTGTTGTCTCTTATAGGATTGAAGTGTTCTGCTAGTAATTGCAGATCAACGCCTACATGCAATAAAAAGAATGATAGGATCTCGCAAACAACAAGTAGGAACATGGAAAATAAAGTAGAAGCCCAACCTAGGAAAGTTAATAAAAAGAATCGTGTTGTTGAACCTATTCATGATATTAATGTTAAGCATTCACTGTTAAATGCAAATTCTGAACCTATTTGTGCTACTTGTAAGAAATCTATGTTTGATGGTGTTCATGATATGTGTATTGTTGATTTTGTAGAAAATGTGAATAGTTATGCTAAATCTGCTAAGAAACATAAAAAACAAAATATTTGGAAACCTACGAGTCATGTATTCACTAAAGTAGGACTTAAGTGGAAACCAACAGGCAGAACTTTCACTATAGTTGGTAATTCATGCCCTTTAACTAGGATCACTTCAGCTAACATAGTGCCTCCTAAGAAAACCACTTCCCACTCAGTTGAAACACAAAAACCAAAGCTTAAAATCTATAGCAGGAAACCTAAAAATGTTAAAAATGTAGGTTCGAGTAAAAAAGCTAAGATTATAGAATCTAAGAATGCTAACCACTCAGAACCCAATCATACTTGGGGATCCAATGCTACATATATTCCATCGTCTTCTTCTCTTGTCATGACAGGTTGTCCAGATTATTCTCTGGTATCCGGACTCCGAATGTTCAAAACATATGACAGGGAACCGCTCTTAGCTCATGAACTTTGTTAGTAAATTTCTAGGTACAGTTAGATTCGGGAACGACCATATTGCAAGAATGATAGGGTATGGTGACTATTAGCTGGGAAATATTACTATTTCAAGAGTATACTACGTCGAGGGGCTTGGACATAACTTGTTTTGGTTGGTCAATTTTGCGACGCGGATCTTGAAGTTGCATTTCAGAAAAACACTTGCTTTATTTGCAATTTAGAAGGTGTTGATCTAATTTTCAGATCTCGAGACACAAATTTGTACACAATTTCTCTTGGTGACATGCTTAAAACATCTCCGATCTGTCTTCTATCTAAAGCGTCAAAGACTAAGAGCTGGTTATGGCACCGTCGGTTATCACATCTCAACTTTGGTACTCTTAACAAGCTAGCTAAAGACGGTCTTGCACGAGGCATTCCAAGACTTAAATTTCAGAAAGATCATCTGTGTTTAGCATGTGCATTAGGAAAAAGCAAGAAATCCTCCCATCAACCCAAAGCTGAATACACTAACCAAGAGAAGCTATATCTTTTGCATATGGATTTGTGTGGCCTGATGCGTGTGGCGAGTATTAACGGGAAAAGGTATATCTTAGTGATTGTTGACGATTACTCAAGATTTACTTGGGCAAGATTTTTGAGGACAAAAGGACGATTCTCTGTTAAGGCCATCATCAAATGCATCAAAAATATTCAAGTTTGTTTGAATGCCACTGTCCGTAATGTTCGAACAGATAATGGAACCGAATTTGTCAATCAGACACTTCGTTGAATTTTATGAAAATATTGGCATCTCACATCAAACATCCGTTGCCCGCACTCCTCAACAGAACGGCGTTGTCGAAAGGCGAAACTAAACTCTTATAGAAGCTGCTCGTATAATGTTAATATTTTCTAAAGCTCCATTTTTTATGGGCCGAAGCAATCAACGCAGCTTGTTACACCCAAAACCGTTCTTTAATCCGCCTCCGATACAACAAAACTCCATATGAGCTTATGCAAGATAAAAAAATAGATTTATCATTCTTTCATGTCTTTGGTGCACTCTGTTATCCCACCAATGACAATGATGACCTAGGTAAATTTGATGCAAAAGCTGGCATTAGTATTTTTGTTGGTTACGCGCCCGCAAAGAAAGCATTCAAAATCTACAACAAAAGAACCCAGAAAATTATAGAAACAATTCATGTGGCATTCGATGAGCTGACAGCTATGGCTTCTGAACAATTCAGTTCAGGACCCGGGCTTCATTCTATGACTTCACTCCTCCATCAATTGCTATTTCTCCAGTTCAAGAAGCTGTTGCTCCGAGAGCTGTGGTTTTAGCCGATTCTCCTGTGTCAACTTCCATTGACCAGGATGCTCCATCAACAAGTATTCCATCAACACAAGAACAAGAACATTCTCCAAACATTTCTCAAGGTTTTGAAGAATCACCAAAAACACCAACTTTTCGTGATGATCCACTTCATGAATCTCTTCATGAAGACTCGACTTCTCAGGGATCATCATCGAATGTGAGACAAACCCACACTCCATTTGAACACCTTGGTAGATGGACTAAGGATCATCCTATAGCAAACATAATCGGCAATCCTTCTCGCTCTGTCTCTATGAGAAAGCAACTCCAAACTGACGCCATGTGGTGTTATTTTGATGCCTTCCTAACTTCGGTAGAACCAAAGAACTTCAAACAAGCAATGACCGAACCGTCATGGATCGATGCAATGCAAGAAGAAATTCATGAATTTCAAAGACTAGAAGTTTGGGAATTGGTGTCGTGTCCAGATAAAGTGTTATTGATCAAACTAAAATGGATTTATAAAGTCAAGACGGATGAATTTGGCGGGGTACTAAAGAATAAGGCTAGACTAGTTGCTCAAGGATTCAGGCAAGAAGAGGGAATCAATTTCGAGGAATCATTTACACCAGTTGCTAGAATAGAGGCCATCCGTATCTTTATAGCAAATGCCGCTCATAAGAATATGACGATCTACCAAATGGACGTCAAAACGGCTTTCTTAAATGGCGATCTCAAAGAAGAGGTCTACGTTTCTCAACCAGAAGGATTTTTTGATCAGGACAACCCATCGCGTGTGTACAAGCTTAAAAGGCTCTTTATGATCTCAAACAAGCACCGCGTGCATGGTACGAGATGCTGTCAAGCTTCCTAATTTCATAACATTTCTCCAAAAGTGCAGGTGATCCAACACTCTTCACACGGCAAGCTGGGAACGACTTATTACTGGTACATATTTATGTTGACGATATAATATTTACATCCACTAATACTGCCATGTGTAATGAGTTTGCTAATCAGATGACCGCTAAGTTTAAGATGTCAATGATAGGGCAAATGTTATTCTTTTTAGGATTACAAATTTCTCAAAGTCCCAAAGGCATCTTTATAAACCAATCTAAATATGCTTCTGAAATTGTTATAAAATATGGTTTGCTTTTTACTGATTTTGTCGACACACCCTTGGTAGAAAAAAGTAAACTGGATGAATATCTACAGGGGAAACAAGTTGATGCTACACTTTACCGTGGCATGATTAGATCCCTTATGTATCTTACATCCAGTAGACCTGACTTGATTCATGCAGTCTGCTTATGTGCTCGGTATCAGGCAAAGCCTATAAAAAAGCACTTACAAGAGGTGAAACGGATCTTTCGATACCTTAAGGGAACCATTAACATAGGTCTCTGGTACTCGAAGGATACCGATATGTCTCTAACAGCATATGCAGACCACGCAAGGTGTCAAGAAACTAGACGTAGTACATCGGGAAGCGCTCAGTTCTTAGGTGACAAACTTGTTAGCTGGTCGTCAAAGAAGCAAAAGTGCACGGCCATATCGAGTACAGAGGCTGAATATATTGCCTTATCTGGGTGTTGTGCTCAAATCCTATGGATGCGTTCACAGCTAACAGATTATGGCTTTTAATTTAATAAGATTCCTCTGTACCGCGATAACAAGAGTACGATTGCTTTATGCTGCAACAATGTTCAACACTCACGAGCAAAGCACATCGACGTTCGCTACCATTTCATAAAGGAGCAAGTGAAGAATGGAATCGTGGAGCTATAATTTGTCCAGACTAAATACCAATTGGCTGACATATTCACTAAACCCTTGCCACGAGATAGATTTAACTTCTTGATCGAAAAGCTCGGTATGAGAAGCATGTCTCCGGAAACGTTGAAACGACTGGCAGAGGAAACGGACGAGTGATGGTGGTAACTCATATCCTGTATCATATGTACATAAGAAAACATAAAAACATAAAAATATTTTTTCTTTTGATATAAATTTTACAAAAACAAAATTAAAAATTAAAAAATCAGAAAAAAATAAAAAATATGTATCTCTGGCATGTCTTCTGAAAATCGATAACATTTACGGCCTTAGAAATATCATTCAATAATGATACGAGGCTGTAAATGAAGTTCGAGCAGAAGTTCAAAAGCTTTCAAACCATGCCAAAAATGGCTTGCTATTATTTCAGATAGCAACCCGGTCATCATCTTAAAGGCAAGTATTTCAAAAAGAAAACTTGACCTCATAACGGGAATTTATTCTCGGGCATGGTCTACTTTATGACCATGCAAAGGCTTGTGATTACTTTGCATCACAACCCGTGCTTCCTATATTCTATAAGTGTACGTGTCAGTGCGCTTATGCGTCAAAATAAGAGAAATCTTATTTTTTAGGGTGTTGATTTTCAAAAATAATATAATCATCTTCAGGAATTCATCAGAAAAATCATTTTCAAAAGACATTTGACCACTCAAACAACGACTACAACTCTTTAAATAGAAAACGGGTCATTGTTTGAGGAGGAGAAATTGTCAAATATCTTCTTCATAATTAATCATGTCATAATCGGAAAAAGATTTTAAACAATAAGGGGTGAACAATTAAAGGGGAGTTAATGAATTTTAACTCAATTAGGCTTTATTTTTTATGTGTTTAATTCTTTAAGGGTAGTACTGCAAAATGAGAGTCCTAATCTTGATAACTAAACTTTAAGGGCTAGTTTTGCCATTTAGGAAACTTAATTAAACCTTAGATAAAGTTTATTAAAAATTGGAAGCTCTAGTAAACCTTAGGGGGCATTTTTGCCAAAACCCAAAAGAGTTAAAACAAAAACACCCCTTTCCCTGTTTGTTATGCACACATGAACACAAAACCAAAAACCACCATTGTTAAATTTCAAAAACCTTCAAGAACTCGTTCCATCTTCGTTTTAATCTTAAGGTACACTTGTCCTAATGTTATAACTTCAATATATCAGACCTAATCTTGGATTTATGCCCGAAAAACCCTAAATTTCGACCTAACTTTCATCACCCAAAAAAGTGGATGAAATGTTAAATTGATTGGGGGGTTTTAGTCCTATAGGGGTCTAAATGTTGTACCTATAACAGTTTCTAATGGGGATAACGCATTCACATGTTGTGAGTGATTCTTGATGTCGAACTAGTTAAAAAATGGGCAAGAACTTGTAAAAGTTCATGTGTTTAGGTTTAGAACTGCTATAATGATTGTATGTATGCATTTGAGTGTTCTTAAACATGCTTGTATGTTATATCTTGAATATCTTGGGTTTTTGTATGTATGTGAGTCGAATAAGTCAAAAGGCAAGATTTTTGTGGTTAATTCATGGTTTAAATGTGTTAATATACTACCTAGATGTTGTGTGATCAAGTTAAGATAGATAGTAAAGATTGAAAAGGTGTAAAATGTTGGCGTGTGTGTTACACAAGCGAACTATACATGTTAACAAAGGCGAACTATACACTTGTCTTAACATAGGCGAACTATACATAAGAACACAGGTGAACTATACACTTGTTTTAACACAGGCGAATTATACATATATACACAGGCGAATTATACACTAGTGTTAATACAAGCGAAGTATACACAAACACATAGGTGATTTATACACGTGGCCTAATACAGGCGGATTATACATAACCGTATAGGCGAAATATACACATGTGGTTAACACATGCGAACTATACACTCTTCTAGGCGAACTATACTTGAATTTTTCTAGTAGAACTAATCTCATAATCTTGATAATCAAATCACATAACCTAATCTAAGTATAATTAAACCTTAACCTATCACTTAGTGATTAACTTAGGTCTAGTTTTTCCTTAGAAATCTTTAGTGATTGCCTTGATTTCTATAGATTTCCTATAGTTAGTGTGATGTTGGATTATGTGTTTCTCCTAGTTTCATGTGTGTTAATGGTTTGCCTTGTATCTGTGTGCATAAGTCCTTGTGTAAATCAGTCTTGCATTGTCTTTCAGTAATACATATATTTGCTTGTATATGAAATGTATGTGTCATATCTTAGCAGAATCATGTCTTCCATTACTGCTCAACAAACTAAACTTGATCTAGAACTTGTTCCAAAAGAGAAAAGACTTGACATTGGAAAATGCAACGGAAGACTTAATCCTGGAAAGATCCAAAGAGAGCCCACATTTTAAGTTGTTCTGGATGCTCTGGCTCTCAGTCCATGCTACTCTGGATTTCTCATCACTGCAGATGTTCCAGAAGTCTACATGCATCAATTCTGGGATTCTATTTACAAGCATGACACTTTCTACAGATTCAAAATTGACAAAAGGAAGAAATTTAAACTCAATCTGGAAATCTTCAGAGATATCTTTAAGATCTGCCTAGAGTACAAGGTCAAGACTTTGATGCACTTCCTACTGATGAAGAAATTGTGTCTTTCTTAAGAGATCTTGGTCACACTAGGGAAATTAATTCACTCAATGATGTTGTTGTCGATTAGATACATCAACCATGGAGAACTTTTGTTGCTCTCATTAATAGAAGTTTATCTGGAAAGACAACTGGTCTTGACAAGCTTCGTCTCTCCATAGCACAAATCCTTTGGGGTATGTACCATCAGAAGAATATAGACTATGTTGAACTACTTTAGGAAGATTTCATTTACCAGATTGACAACAAAGCATACAAAAAGTAAGAGAAGATGTACTACCCTCGATTCACCAAAGTTATCATTCACCACTTCCTTACTCAAGACAAGACACTCTCTTGGAGAAACAAGATCGGGATGCACACCTCCAAGGATGACTATTTGATTAACACTTTAAGATTTGTCTCTGCAAAAGAAGAAACTCAAATCTATGGTGCCATACTTCCTGAATCTTTGACCAGTCCTGAGATGAAGGAAACCAAAGCTTACAAGACTTACCTTGGTTTTGCTACAGGAGCTACACCTCCTAAAAAGGCGCGAAAGTTTAAGAAGCCAGCCTCTCCTAAACTCACTACTGTCCCAGTTTCAACTGAAGAACCTACGAGAAAGTCAAAGAGAGTAAAGAGACCTGCAAAGAAGTCTACTAAGGCTCCAGCAAGAGGTGTTGTTATTAGAGAAACTCCTGAGATGCCATTGTCTAAGAAGAAGGAAAAGGTGGATGTTACTCGAGGCAAAGGAATTGAGTTACTCTCTCAAGTGGCTTTAAAAGAAGATGCTCAATTTGAAGAAGTTCGAAGGAAGAGTATGAGGGACTTTCACAAGACTCATCCAAGTGGTTCTGGTGCTGTAAAGATCATACCTTCGGTTACAAGTGAAGGAACTGGTGTTAAACCAGGGGTTCCCGATGTGACTGAAGAAGAATCATCTGAAAGTGAAGCTGAATCTTGGGGAAATGATGAAGATGATAGCAACAATGAACAAGACTCAAGTGGTGAAGACAGTGATCAAAAGAATGACAGTGATGATGACAAAACCCAATCAGACAATGAAAATGAATCGGATTCCGAGCATGAAACTGATGAGAATGAATCGGGCTCAGAGTCTGATCAAGAAGAAAATGAAGAAGATGAAGATGATGAAGAAGAAGTGAAGGACGAACTTGTTAAAACCCCGTCCAACGATTCTGATGATGAAGATGAAACAAAGATTACTGATAAAGCAGAAGGTGATGAAGATGAAGAGATGGATTACACTACCAGTTAGCTATACGATGATGTAGATATAAGGCTGAATGAACCAGTTAATACTGATAAAGAGTTTGTTCAAGAGGAGGGTACCGATGCTGGAATGACTAACGTTCAACAAGGGAATGAAAATCCAAAGATCGTATAAGTCATAAAAGATGGTCATGTGACACTTTCTACTGTTCTACAGAAGACTGAAGTCCTAGTTACCAGCTCTTCTCACTCATCTGACTTGGTAGCTAAAATTTTAAACTTTTTAGATATTCCCCATACGAATGCAGAAATTGTTTCTCCAATAGATGTCCACGTCCATCATGAAGTACCAAGCAAGCAAACTCCCACACTCCTTATTGTACCTCTCTTAGTTATCACCGATACTTCACCTGTATACTCCACCATCATCTCACAATCATTACCATCCTTCACTCCTCCACTACAACAATCAACATCCATACCACCACCAACAACTGAAACTACAAATCCTCTATCTACACTTCCTGATTTTGCATCAGTCTTCTAATTTAACAACAGAGTCACAACATTGCAAAAAGAAGTTGTTGAGCTCAAAAAGGATCCTCTCCACACTCAAGTGACAGCTTTAGTTGATGATCATTTAGATACAAGGCTGGGTGCAACCAGAGATGAATTCATGAAATTCCTTTCGGCGTCAATCACTGCAAGGATCAAAGAGCAAGTCAAGAATCAACTGCCACAGATTCTGCTAGAAGAAGTGTCTAACCTTGCCCCCTCCCGGTGATCCAAAAGATGGTTCAAGAGTCACTTGAAGATGCCGTTCTAGCCAAGGAGTCTTCCCAACCACAATCTTCATATGAGGCTGCTGCAACACTTACAGAATTTGAGTTGAAGAAGATTCTGATCGACAAAATGGATAAAAGTGAATCATATTTGGCAGCTCCTGAACACAGAGAATGCTATGAAGGATTGATAAAATCTTATGATCTCGACAAGACTATCTTCTCTGCTTATGGTAAAGTGTATTCGTTAAAGAGAAGCTGAAAAGATAAAGAAAAAGATGAAGACCCTTTCGCTGGATCAGACTAAGGGTTGAAGAAGAAGAAGACTAGCAAGGATGCAGAACCAACAAAAGGTCCTAAAGCTAAAGAATCAGAGTCTGGCTCATCCAAAGGCACCAAGTCTCAATCAAAATCTTCTGGAAAGTTTGTTCAATCAGAGGAACCAGAGTTTGTGGTAGCAGATTCGGACACGCCACAAAATCAAGAGGAGAACCCGGGTAAGGATGATAAAGAACCCAAAGAGAAGGTTGCATCTAAACGTGACTGGTTCACCAAACCTACACAACCTCAAGAACCTACTGATCCTGATTGGAATGTTGACAAGACTCCACAACAAGGACAAAATCAAAGCTGGTTAATGACTCTTGCATCGTCTGCTAAAAAACCGTCAAAGACCTTTGATGAATTGATGAGCACTCTAATAGACTTCTCTGCATTCATCATGAACGGCCTGAAAATCAACAATCTTACTCAAGAAACACTGTTAGGACCAGCGTTCAGACTTCTCAAAGGCACACGTTCCAATTATGCTGAGTTGGAATATGATTTTAAAGAATGTTACAAGGCTCTTTCAGAAAAACTTGATTGGGAAAATCCAGAAGGCGGTGACTATCCATTTGATCTTACCAAACCCCTACCTTTAGTTATGAGTAGAAATCGTCAAAAGGTACCGGTTGATTACTTCTTCAACAACGATCTCAAGTATCTGCAAGGAGGGATTTCGACTATGACCTACACGAGTTCTTTAACAAAGACAAAGGCAGCACAATATGATCTTCCAGGCATTAAAGACATGGTTCCAAACATTTGGAGTCCTGTTAAAGTCGCCTATGATAAACATGCACTTTGGGGTATTTCTCATTGGAGAGAACAACGTAAGACCTTCTATGGGTATGCACGAGGCCTGTAATCCACACATGATGTATACTCTACAAAACGTATTCTGGCGGTAACTCAGGTCGAGGTAATGAGGAAACATGGGTATGGGTATCTAAAAGAGATTGTAGTAAGAAGAGCCGATAACGACCTTTACAGATTTAAAGAAGGCGACTTTCCACGTCTTCGGATCAATGACATCGAAGACATGCTTCTCCTTGTTGTTCATAATCGACTTACAAATCTCTCAGGCAATAGCTTTAAGAATGCTCACCAGAAGCTTGGTTACTTAGAAGCGAGTCGAAGATCTTCAACTCAGAGTTAAAAGTTACCAAAAGAAGATCAACGTCACCAAGCCAGAAACTACCAAATCCGGCATCAGGAAAAGGGACCCATGCACTCCATATCAAGACCCTCAAGGATTCATTTATGTCGACAACAATAGGAGAAACAGTTTGATGCGATCAGACGAACTTACAAGTTCAGCGATAGGACATTAACTGGGCTTCAAACTTCGTTGGATGACATTACAAAGAATATCTAAATGGAGTACCTGCCATAAAGAAGATGGAGTACATTGGAGAAGAAAAGAGCTAATATCATGATCAAGGCGATTGACAAGCTGTTGAAAGAAAGAAGGTTGATGAGGAGTCTCGAAAAGTTTGTTGGTGGAAGGGACTACGGAACTGACCTTCGTCTACTTCAACAAACAATATGACTTTGTCATATTGTGTTCGTCATCATAAGGTCATTTCATATATTTTATAAACTTGTGAATATGTATATATGTAGTGTAGACTTAAAAGTAGGTTTATATAGTGTTTGAGTATGAATTTTCAAGAATTTCTTAGTAAATTCAAATTTTTTCAAATTAACATACTCAAACACCATATAATTCCCTCATAATTTAAGGGGGAGCATTAATATGTTCCAATAAAAGGCTTGTTAATAATTGGACATCTTTTCCCCAAAACCATGAATATTTGAGTCAATTGATATCCAAAAATATCAAGGGATTTGACATTTTTGATAAGGGGAGAAAATGTGATTAAAATATATGGCTAATAATGTGATTTTTATGATCTCAAGTTTCAATTAATCGATGCACATATGAAGGGGGAGCAAATGGTTAAATGATGGCTGAAATATGGAAGTACCAAAGACAGACCATTTAAATTACTATATTGGAGTTATAAGGTGGTTAAGTTTAGGTATCCATTCCCATGATCCAGCTAGAACTGGAGGGATCTACCCAGGGATATTCCACTAGATAGTGTAGAAGTTCTTAGGTATGAAAAAATAAGTAAAGTAAGATTAAGGGAAAAGTGCCGACTGAAATAGAGCTAGTACTGGAACAAACCTAACAAGGTACTAGTTATGAAGTCTCGGTAAGCGCTAAAGGGGTTAAAGAATTAAAATGAAAAGTAAAGATAAAAGGTGAAAATAAAGAAGCCCTCTTTACACTTAGGCAGAAACCGGGTCAATACATTTGCTGTCTAGAATCACTAAGATGATTGCTGACATTGAAGACTGACATCATGGACCCAGTGATGCAATGCACAACCCTCCCTAGCCACTCAGAATCTCTCAAAAGATTTCTCTTTCATTTCTCACGGAGATTACACGCATTTGTATCAACTTTCTCACTCCGAGTTAGTTGGTATTGAAAAGGTAGCAGTCTGCTCCAGCCTCTGGTCACTAAAACCAAAGTGCACTATTGAGTCTAGTGCCAAAAGAGATCATCCATAAATCTCATTAGGACACTTGTCAAAATTATTCTTGCTAATTCACACAATGTGAAAAACAAGAAACATATACAGAGAGTCCTACGCATTATCCTTGTGATTTTGCCAGAACATCCGAGTGTTACTAAAGTATTCACAATGAAGATGGAAATCCTGCTTGAGCCAACATCAAACAAGCTTTTGGTAGATGACATGTGAGATCCTATACGGATCGAGCTTGTGATACTGGATATCGATTCGGTCCAGCTTATGAATTGATAAATTTTGAAAAAGATAAAACTGTTGGTGTGTCATAAAAATCGTTTGCTATTTGACACACCGACTGATTTTCTAAATCTATTTTCAATCCTATGTCCATGGGAAGCCTCGCAAGGGTATCTGGACATAGGAAAGCTGAACACGAATTGACGGCTTAATCGGGAAGATAGTAACTTACCGGTTTACTCTTACCGTGTTGTTTGCTTTGAGACGCTCCGGTAATGAGAACGGCTAGTGCAGCCGCGAAACCCTGTCAATGAGATTCTTCGGAATTCTACCTGATCACAGGTAGTATTTATACTAAATAACAGGGAACCGTGGTTGTTACAACCATATTCGACGAAGTGACAAAGCGACTTCCGTTCATATATGTTGTTTATCACTAACCCATTTATGCAGATTTCTTGACGGTGGTAGCAGTTTCCCGAGGACAAGTCGAAGCCAATACCACATGCTCATACTCGACCGACATATATAAAGACATCATGAAAGCTCAAGTACATGTTTCAAGGCTTCCACTACTCTGATACCGTACGTCTTTCTTAAAGTGACAAAGTATTAAGATTGATACCGTACGTCCTCCATAAAGTGACAAAGTGTTAAAGTTAAAGAATATCAAGAAAGATGGTTACACAAGATTTCAACATCAAGAACAATATGAGCATGTTGGTCCAGAAGTCATAAGATCACAAGAAGGCAAGAGATCACAAGATGATGATAAGAGATTATGCTTGGTTGATGATCTCAAGAAGTTCAAGATCACATTCATGACAAGTCAAAGATACAAGTCAAAGCCTAAAGTCAAAGATCACTACAACATATCACAAGTTAATGATTAAAGTTAAAGACTACTAGCTCAAGACTAAAGTCAAAACATAGTATGCTAGGTTCTAATTTTTGTAAATTGGAGTGACCTCCCTTAGGGGAAGATTGTTAGGAATACAAAAAAGTATCAGTCACTTCCAATATAGTTAGTCATAGCTCGTAGTAAGTCAAATATGTAATGTTAGCAAGCTAACTGGGCCAAAGTCAAATGGAAAGCCCATAACCAAGCCCATGGCCGGTTATAGCTTAGAGTATTTACACCCTCTTCACACATAGAGAGGGTGTTGGTTGTTCATTTTCTCACACACACTTAATCTAATATTCTCTTCTTTGTTTCTCTCTCTAAGTGTTCATCCAACACCTCTTTCTCTCTCTAAAACTCTAAACGAATTCCATACTATATGTGTTAAGATATTCTACATCTATATGAATCAAACTTGTTTCAGGTTATGAATTGACGGTTGATGAAATTTTGAAATGTTTAAAACTATCGATGTGTCACAAAATCACTTTAGCAAGTGACGCGTCGATTGATTTTCTCAAATCAATTTTTATTTAATCGGTGAGATAGCAACTCACTGGTTCACTCTTATCATGTTGTCTGTTTTGAGACGCTCCGATAATGAGAACAAGCTGAGTACGGTGAATCTAATAATTATGTATTAGAAAGATTCAATACTGCAAGCTGGAAATCCTGTCAAGGAGATTCTTCTGAAATTGAATCTACTTGATCACAGGTGGGTCCTTACGTATTCGAAGGTTAATCCAACCACATGGGCGAATGACAAAGCAGTATTCGTCCCTCAACTTTATTGCTAACTGTTTTATTGCAGATATATATAAAGATGGACGTGAAGGTACCTGGTTCCAGCAGACTCAAAGATTCATAGCCACATGATCATATTCGGCCGACAAACGTAAAGACATCATGAAAGTTCAAGTATATGTTTCAAGACTTCCGCTACTCTGATACCGTACGTCTTTCTTGAAGCGACGAAGTATTAAAGTCCTAAAGAATTTCAAAGAAGTTTCCATCACTCTGATACCGAACGTCTTCTCGAAGTGACGAAGTGTTATAGTTAAAGAATTTCAAGAAAGATGTCTTATTCAAGCTTTCAAGACAAAGAAACAACAAAAGTATGAGCATGTCGGTCTGAAGGTCACAAGTACACAAGGTGGCAAAATATCACAAGATGATGATAAGAAATTATATTTGGCTGATGATCTCAAGATCACAAATAAGTTAAGACAAAGGAACAAGCTCCAGCCTAAAGTCAAAGATCACTACATCATGTTCACAAGATGAAGTCAAAGAAATCAAGTCTGCGAGCACAAGACTGAAGACCTACATAGTATGCTAGGTTTAAGTATTTGTAAAATGGAGTGACCTCCCTTAGGGGGGGATTGTTAGGATCACGAAAAGTATCGGTCACTTTCACTATATCGTTAGATAGCTCGTATAGTAATATTTGAAAACTAAGTAGGCTAGTTAGTCCAAGGCCCATGGAAAGCCTATGAAAGCCAAGGCCTTATCCGGCCAAACTAAGTATAAATACCATCTCCATGCTATGGAGAGGGTGTTGGTTGTTTCATTTTTCATACTAATCTAATATTATTCATTTTTAATTTTTCTCACTAGAAACATCCATCCAACCTTTCTCTCTCTACTTCTTTGTGTGTTTGTTCAAAGATTACTAATATTCTACAAAACTCCCAAATCAGGTTAAAATAATAATTCTATTGACAATAACTGAAGTCGACTAAAATGTATAAAAAACAAAACCAACAAAAACCACAGATTAAAACAAAACCCTAATTCCAAACATCGACTTCCAATAATTTGCAAAACACAAAAAAACATAAAGTTAATAACATCAAAAAAAACCCCAAATCGAAACCCTAACAGATCAACAAAGCCCCCAAAATTGAAACCCTAACAGGTATTCCAACAAAATTCAAATAAGCCAATAACTAAATTAAAATAACCTAAAAAGTCGCAAACCTGGAATTGATTTCTTCTTCTTTTTTTTGGCTGAGATAAGTGACAAATATGTAAAACATCATCACGCCTCTTTCTTCCTCGTTCATCAGCTCTTCCTTCTTACTTTCTTTCACAGGATAACAACAATAATCCCCTCAGTTTATCTTAATATGTTGTTCTTTGGGTTTTGAGAGAGAGTGAGGGTGGGTAGAGAAAAAGGATATGTGGTTTGAGTTTTTATGTTTGGTGTGTTTGTGTTTTATAACACGTATCTCATTATGGGTCGGTGAGAGAAGCAACATTAAATGGTGGGTTAAATGGTAGGTTTAGATCGGGTTGGGGCCGGGTGGGTTGCATTAAAAGCTTTATCCGAGCTCCCCTAGTAAATGTAAAGTTTTATAATTATAATTATAATTATAATATAATTCTTTTCATGTTAATTCGCTTCATATAAAACCATTTTATATTAGTCATTTAATATATTTAAAATGGTTATATATTACTGGTTAGTTTAGAAAAATAGTTGTGTAGTAGTGCAAGTAAATCCACTTATTTATGAGCTTGTAAAATTTCATGTAGTGTTCAAGTGCGTCATCTGATATTTTTCTCCAAGCAACGGAGACTACGTTTTTTGGCAAACTTGAGTGACAAATTATCGCTCAAGGAATCGGTATACGATGGACTCCATCCCGCTGAACAGACTAGAATCACTCAACTCAGATCGGATATTGAGGACATTGGTTATGATGTTTTCCTGAGGTTTCGTCAACGTTGGTTTGAGGGTCTACATGAAAGAATTACTACTGTAATGCAGTTGCATGTTGATTAGACAACGTACCGCATCAAACGTGTGCAAGCATTACCAGGGTTCTAAATAGCGCCGCTATAGCGGCGCCATAGCGCGAGGCGTAGCCTCCACATTACGAAACAGGCCAATGCGTCGTCTTTAGGCGTGGCGTGTAATAAAGCATGATAAGGCGTGATATAGCGCGCTATAGAGAAAGGCGTGACGCCTTTTTGGAAGCTTTTAAGAGATTTTTTTTTTTTTTTTGAATTTTTTAAAGATATTTATTGGACTTGAGCTTATTTACAAGTATATATAATTTGGGTTGCATGAGATTCGGGCTTAGTAACTCTATAACTCAATTTTAAGCCTAGTAGCTAACTACTATTGACCACTCAATAAATATTTTTTTGCCGCTTTGAGTCATGTCTTAAAAACGCTATGACGCAACGCCTCACGCTAAAGTTTGAGGCTTGGCTATACCGCTACATCACGCTTCACGTTATTTATAACCTTGAGCATTAGTGAGGATGATCCGGAATGCCAGGAGTCACATCCTAGATGCGGCAACAGAATGCGGACCACGTGTTTTAGACGAGTATGACCTAGAACACTACATCTCCAATAGGTATCCATTTTTATTTATTGAGGGATATAGTCTTGTGAGACGAATTTGGTCGGATGTGGATGCGAACCACCTAGCTAGTTCTCACTCTTGAAGCACTTGGTTACATTTGAATGAATTTCAAATACATTCTTTTTTCTTTCATTTTGGCTTTACAATAAATCCTTATTATGCGTGCAACTAATATATCTTCTAAAACCAAATACTGTAGCAACAGTTAAATTTATACTTGGAAAACTTTACTTTGCGTAAAGGAATCAAAAACCATGCCAAAGGTCGGTCTCTCACAACACTACAATTGGTAAACAAGGTTTGTTCACCTTGAAAATTAGAACCAACATCAGACCACAAATAATCAATAAAAATTATGTGATATATTGGTATTATTGAAAGAAAAAAAAAAGAATTTAATACACTAAGCTTACTTATCAATTACGATGTCATAAATATGACTTAGAGCAACTATATAAACATGGGAAAAATCCACTAAATGCCTCAAAGGTATAAATGCTTTGTGTTAATTGCCCTAAATATTTTATATTTCCCAAAATACTCGAGGCGACCTGAGAGACTTAAAAAACTTTAGGCGACTTCATGCAAAAAATGACACGTGTCTATGCAAGTACTATACAAGTACATGGCCAACTTAAAAAACTTGGGCGACTGAGCCCACTGGAGACAGTTGTCAAATTTTGTGTGAAAGTCTCTCAAAAAATTTTAAGCCTCCCACAAAATTTAGGTCGCCCTGGGTAAAATTGAAATCTCAAAATTTTTGAGGCATTTAACACCCACCCATATGTACCTTTGGGGCAAATAGAGAATTTTCCCAATAACACTCTGTTCTTTTACAAAAATCGTCCGTTAAGAGGGGTATTTTAATCATTTCAGGTCGACCAATGACCAAAAGTCGAAACAAACCTTCAAAATACGGACTGTTTTTGCAATTTCAAAATTCGACGGACCAAATCTGCAATTTAGCCAAACCACACGGAACATTTTTGCAATTTACTCTATATTTTATATAGGAGCATTAATTGAAATGTTTAACTATACGCCTAATTATATGTGTCAACATTTTATTGGTGATATTAAAATTACTCATTTTTTCAAATATAATAAAATACTGACACATCGATCTAGTCACCAAATTAATCATACACTATTGGTGAAACTTTTTGAATAAAAACATATTTGATGTGGTGTTTCGCCTTCTTTTATAACGTCTTTTGAAATGAAATATGTGAAGCGATAGTGTCGGAAACAGGAGAGATGCAGGGTGGCACGTCTCTTCTGGCGAAAAAAATTATAGTGTAAATTTTTTAATATATTTAATTATTTTTAGAATTTAACCTTATAAAAACAATTTGTAATGTAATTTTTAAAAATTATTAAAATATGTGTTTTAATTAAAATTTGCGGAATTTACCAAAATGGCCAACTGCCAAATAACTTTTCTTGCAGAGACCTATCAAATCTGACATATCTAAAATGGCCATGTTGCTCGCGTTTTTGGAAGAGCTAGTAACTCGAGTAACACGTGTCAATCATATACACAACTTGGTTATTATCGGAGGAAAGAAACAAACCCTAAAAATCATTTTAGTTGCTCGCGTATTTAAAAAAGTTGCTCGCGTTTTTGGAAGAGCGAGTTTCGTTTTATATTAAAAAAAATTGTTTCATTTTGATAATTAGGTTTTGCAT
>BQNB010058027.1:0-20535 GCA_026074375.1 Tanacetum coccineum
ATTGAAAGAATATTATTTTTGTATTTTTATATTTTATGAAAGCAATTAAAATCTCAAGTTTTGAAGGGTTTGGTTTTGGTTTTAGCTAATTAAACTAAATATAAATCTAAACTACTTTGGTGAAAACTCTACGGGTAAACGAACGTATTTACTTAATCATGCACTACTCCTCAGTTTGCTTCTTGTAATCCTATTGCTTGGTCACACTTGTGATGATCTGTGTAAGTATTTCCTAGGTCATGAACAGATTACACAAATCCGCCGTCTATGTAATATTCCATTAAGGCAACGCATAGGTAAGTTAGTATAAAGACTATTACAAGGCCCTGAGAGTACATTACATGCATTAAAACACTTAAAAGGGATCAACCATATTAGAGGTAAGGTCGTATGAAGACTGTTACCGATAGTATCCTTTTTACACACTCACGTTTTACTAGACGTCTATTCTAATTTAATATTTTATGGCTAGTTTTCTAAAGCCTGGCACAGACATTCATTACAAGAAGTAATATTAAAAGGATCTACAAACAAAGTTTCATGCAATTATAAGTAAATACTAATGGATCTAGCCTAGCATGTTAAAAGGAAGCAAAGAACAAGAATCAATCAAACAACACACAAACATATTGAATGATAAAAGATAGAATACTTCACTTGATTAAAACATGTGTTCAAGGCTGATACAATATGGTTTTGACACTCTAAAAATGACAAACAGCTGCTATAATCGGCTTTTAATAAAAGGGTTTGGTTCCTAAAAGGTATACACTTAAAACCCTAAAAACGAGTTTGTATATATAGGAAAACGGGTGCAACGACGTCGTGTTATAATCATGACGCCATTGCCCCGCCCCGCCTAATATTCAAGGCTTCTTTAAGTCGGTTGGATCCTGACACCGTCGCCAAAGTTTTGACGCCATCCTTTGTATGACCTGACGCCGGCACATATAATTGTGACGCCGTCTCCAGCCACTGTACACATTTTCTTTAAGAGATTTTATGTAGAGTTGTAATCTTGTTTGTTTCTTCTCCAAATGAGCCCAAGTCACGTGTATTTCCTCCAAAATCTATCCAAGTGCTAAAAACACAAAAAGGAACGATTAAGTAAATAATTTGGTCATATTTTCACGATTTAGGGGGTTAAATGACCCCGAAAAAGTATATAAAATAACATTTCATCAGTAGTGGAAATGGAAGAGTATTAGATTGGGCTTCAAAATTACAATAGAGGCTATTGAAGGTATACTTGATTTATATACATTATATTTGTTTGTTTGTTTTCAGACAAAATGCACTATATATAATTTTCTAGCTGAATTGTTTTTGTCCTACAGTCATTGGATCATGATGCTCTAAAAGGGCTACCACCAAGAAAATGAGCTAAATTTGCAAAAGCTGGTGTGAAGGAAAAAATGGCTTCATTCAGGTGAGTTTAAACAATGCATTCACATCATCAAAATAGCTACTAAGTTGCATGTTTAGTTTATTAGGTTGACTGTTTATAGCTCAAAACTGATCCATTGATAAATGCAATGGGATATATCTTATGGGTCAAATAAGAGAATATCTTTAGGAAAAGAATGTGTACGTAGTTTCTTTATTTGGATTTTTATTTGCAACTGATATAAAGGTGTTAAAATAGGTCTCTCGTCTCCGCGTCATGTGCATCTAAATGTACCAAGTAAATTACTATTAGAGAATGGGATATTGAAATAGTAGAGAGCTTTTGGAACATCAACTCAACTTTATCGAAATAGTTATGGCCATTGATGTGTCGTTGTGCGTAGGTATTATTTTGTTATCAAGTTTTACATTTATATTTTACCGACTATACCTAAAACAACACTAACAGGCAGTGTACCCGATCAAATGTAGCTTCATTGGTAAGTAGGGTGTTGATCACTAAGAGCGAGAGAGTAATTCTTAGTTCTATTAGTATTTTAGTTATCTATTCTATGTTAGTTTTAATTATTTAAGTCAGTTCTAAGTTAAACTAGTTCTAAGTTAAACCTGTGCTAAACGTAATTCTAACGGATAAGGGGGTTTTTAGCCTGAGAGACTGGCACAGGTATAGTGGTGACTTAAATCTACTTCCGCTACTAAAACGCACACAAGAAGATAATCAAAAGATAGAAGAGCGGTCAAGCCAATTTTAAGGAAACTGTATTAACCATGATTAATCAAATATAACGTTGGTTTGTTTATTAGCGCAATGATTGCTTATCTCGAAGTGGCATATCATTCCTAGATTTAGGCGGTACTTCTTCCTAACACCTAGACATGCTAATTCTGTAACAATTAAACGCATCCGTATAAAGCATCCTTTTGCTGATTATAATCTATCTTAGGATTTAAGTAATGGTGCTCTTACTAAACCCTAACTCATCGAGACTTTACCCACTTACTGCTTAACGACAATTTATATACTAGTAGTCCACTCTGTCCAAGTCCTAACTAATGGAATCAGAACGTCATTTGTTGATCCTAGGGACACCTGCTAGTCCAACTTATTCACTAAACCATTGGCAAGGATAGGTAATTTATTTATGATCCTATGATTCTAGATATATAGATCGCTATATGGAGAGCTATCTCGGTTAATATAGCTTGACTTGGTTCATCTTACTAGATCCGGTTGAATGAGTAGGTCGCATACAAAAGCACGTAAACAAGTATAATTTGATAAACATAATCAACAACCAACAATAAATTAAGACAATCGAGATAAACAAACCAAACATTATGTCTTCATAAACATGGCAAATAACCATTGTAATGTATACAAGCAAAATAATGATTAACCAACGTAACCTAACCGAGTTAAATGAATGATACCAAAAATTGAACGATTATTAAGAGTATGAGAATTACAAGGTGTTTCCTATGGAATTAAGTGCGTTATGAGACCTCTTATGCTCTTTTTGTCTTTTGGAAATTGACTTTTGTGGTTATGGTATCATAAATATGATCAAGCACACCCTAAACTCGTATTTAGGGTCTTCTATTTATAGTGTCTGGAAAATAGTCGATACGTCGTATTGTTTGTGGTCAATACGACGCATTGGGAGTTTTCTTGGAGTAGGGACCACGTTCAATATCTTCTAGAATATTTAATTACTCAATATAGGATACGGCGTATAGGATCTTTTGGATACGGCATATACATCTTCAATTCTGTGTGGTTTCTTGTGAAGTGTAGGCACAAATACACCGTATCTTCCTTGTTGGATACGGCGTATAGGTTGTCAGAATAGTAATCTTCAGATTTCATCATTTAAGCTCCAAAATGCGTGCCTTTTAGCTAAACTTCACAAAGTACTCCATATTTACTCCAAATAACAACTTTAAGCAATTAAGTACCAATTCTTGCAATAATTTATACAAAATGGGTAAGAAACATGGGATAAATGATGCTAGAAAAGTGATGTTATTTGATGTCATCAAATATCCATCCACTTGAATCCTACTTGTTCTCAAGTAGACTTTAGAAATTTTATGAAAATGTATCCTAACCGTAGTCAAGGATTTTTTTTCCTTTAAGCATTTATTTGTTCAATTACAAGTACACAACCAAACACCTCACAAAATAGGAAAATGAAAACTCTCAATTCGCTCAACTAATCTATGTTGTAACATTTAACTAATTCGCTTAATTTCTTGGTCGTGACAAGTATTCTATCATAGGCTGCGCAAAGATACACATCTTCAACACTAAAGCTAAGGAGTGACAAGTCTTCAAAAGGTAAATTGGGTTTAAAAAGGTTTAAGGGTTTAATCACTCTTTCTAATCTCTATCGATACCATTATTCCAGAAAAGGTGACAAAATCACACATACACACCCATAACGATAGGATAGACACATATGAATGCATTCGAACTTTAACTCGAATAAGCTAAAGAATAGGACTAGTAGTCTTCACCAAAAGTAGTAAACCAGCAGGGGCGACAACCCACATATACACATCCATAATGATGGAATAGTCATACATGATTGCATTCAATTCCCCCACTCGGGTAAAACCAAAGGTTAGGACGAAAATTGATATAGGGTAGGGATCTTATAATCTTTTTTCCAAAAGTAATAAACCAACAAGGCGGACAAAATCACACATACATAGCCATAACGGCAGAATAGACATATGTGTGCTATCATCCTTATCCGAGTAAGACCTAAGGTTAGAGAATAGGAAAAGGGAAAATAGTTGTTGTTAAATAAAAAGAACAAAACAAATAGATTAAGTCCAAATAAATAAGGTACAGTGTTGCTAGTACTTTCCCGATCATACCCATGATAAAGACACAAACCATGGACTACTCTATGTTTAGCAGACACGAACCAGACTTAAAAAATGTCTTGATAAAAGATAAATGAAAACAACCCTTAGTTGGTGTTCCTATAACGGTCAACTCCTAATCGTCCATAATATAAATACTTTACAAGAATTGGTGGTGATATCTACCACTTTATACAAAACTTTACATCGTTGATTTATAACACGTATCAACGAATAATCAATCCTTCAAATAATAATATCGGTTTAAGCTTATAAGAACCGACTATCTAATCCACCAAACTTCATCCTCTTTTTTTGCGATTTTTCTAATTTTTTTTAAAACAAACATAAACATACTACGAATTTCGGTGTAATTTCACCATCTTCACGATCTCAATAAATCCGGGTAGTTTATCCATAATCTTCCATACTTTGGATATATATAAAAGTAATTGTGAAAGTAGCAAAACATACTGAAAAATGACTACTTTTTATATTCCCATTACGTTGAGCAATTTCTCAACCTAACCATGGATGAAAAATCAACACGTGCCCAATTCTACCGACCATACCAGAGATAAAAAATTTCCATTACAATACAGGAAATACAATACTTTACACAAAAGAAACTAGCAACCGATTAAGGACTTAATCTAATAGGGTAAGCTAAGGTGCAAAGGCATAACGAAATAAACATTTGGTATGAAAAAGAATGGAATGGCTCAACAGGTTTTTCTTGGAGAATCTTACTCTAATGATAAGAGTAAACAATGGGTTTATACGGGGGTTAACTAACCAGTGTGGTTAGTTAATATCACAACATATGCTTTTTGGGTGTAATCCTAGAAATTTACCAGTTTAGCCAAGTTACTCCATCTATTTAAAATAGCACTGATTATTGTGGTCTCGAATAGATATACCAAGCCAAGTTCTAAAGTCTACAACATCACCGACACACTCATAATTTTGTGGAATTTAGGTAAACATTTGGAAATGAATAAGGCTAAATTCTCACAATATCTAACAAGGGTTATGTGTGCAGGTTATGTAACTAATAATTTCACAAAAGTATGCTTGAATTCTTTTTTTAAATTTGGGCATACTTTTAGCATTTTATTGTGAAAAATAGGACAAGTAAGCGTTTTAATTCTCCTCCCCCCACTTCAAATATACAATGACCTCGTTGTATAAATATAAAACATTAAAAACGGGAATTTAAAAGAATTAGAACGAGGAACTCCCCTGATACTTGCTATGAATGATTCTCCATGTTGCGTTTATAAGCAAGATCGTGTGTTGATGCATGTCTTGGATACCAGCATGACTACAACACGAAGAATTCCAGAATATCAGTATTCCACCAAAGTCTTTTTCTTCTTTCCAGTAAGGTCCTGTATAGGAAACACTAATGCAATTCTATCTCGACATCCAATGGTTAGAAAAAAAACAAAAACAAAAAACTGTACAGGCAGTCGATACGTCGTATCCCAAAACCTGGATACGCCGTATTGAGGCCTGTAAAAAAAGTATCTAAGAACTGGTCAGATTTGCCAAATACGCCGTATCATATGTATGAATACGCCGTATAACAGATCTGACAATAATGTTTAAAAATGCAGAAAAGTAAAGGACTGAATAACGTCCAGACATTCAATACGCCATATGGGTGGGATTAGATACGCCGTATTGATGTCTGGGAAGACAGACTCGATAAAAATCAAAATTACAATTCGGGTTGTCTCCCGGCAAGCACTTTTCTTTACAGCGAAGTTTTAAGTTAAACTTTTCTTCAGGCTCTTCATTTGATGCGTTTTACGAGCCATCCTTGATCCCTTTTGTGAAAAATTTCATCGTAGAAGTTCGACACAATTTCATTGGTTCTTTTCCAAGAATCGTACTCGCACGTGCTGATGGAAATGTATTCATCATTAGTGCCAAGCAAGTACGGTATTAATTTGAACCTTTCGGTCTTGCATACCTCTTTGTTGAGCAGTATTATCTCTTCATCATCACTAATCGAAATGTCGACCAATTTACCGATGTTATGCCCATAAATCTTCGGCTTATGTTCATTAAAATATTTTTGTCCCTTTTCAAACGTAGAAATGTTGTTCCTTTCTTGAGCATCGAAATAAGGTTTGAAAAATGAGTCAGAATTGTCATTTTGGTGGTTCGTGTTGTTAGATTTTTCCCTCTCGTCGTCACTTGATACAATGTCATCCATTAATACTTCATTATCACCACCTTTTATCCAAAATTCACATAGTGCGTTCTTGGTTTTTTTATCCATCCACTTATGATTTCTGAACTTTGAATTTAACCAATTTATGAAGTTAAGGTAATTTGGCCTGTCGTCCATGTAATCGCTAGATGATGTATAATTACATGTATGTGATAAGGGGTAGTATTTGTGAAAGAATTTTTTTGTTAATTCTCCCCCAAGTAGTGATTTTGCCATCTATCTCATCAATCCACCATTTTCGTGCATCTCCAGTAAGCGAGAGTGGGAAAACATGTAGTCAAAGCTGATTTGGATCTATGTTGGGAATTTTAATCAATTCCAGTATCGCCAGGACTTTTGCAGTGTGGTTGACTACGACATCCTCATTAATTCCATTAAAAGCGTTATCCTGTAGTATTTTCAAAAATTCGTCACCAAGTTCAAATTCAGCATTTTTGTCGAACCTTGGTGCAATAGTTTTTGAGTCACAATCTGCTTGAACTTCCACATCGTAATTTCTCGAAGTAGGTTCCGTCATAGTCTCAGATACAACTCCCATGATTGAATTTTAGTAATTAGCACACCCTGAAACCACGGTTAAAATATCATTAAGATTTGCTTCGAAGAAAGAAAATGCTAAAAATTAAGTATGGAAACGGGATTCGAGAATTAGAGTCTGCTACTGTATCAGATGATCGATACGCCGTATTCAATGGATATGAATACGCTGTATAGATATGTTGAACAGAATATGTTGTATTGGTTTGGAAAAGTTGATACGCCATATTCAATGGATTTGAATACGCCGTATCGATTATTCGACCAGTACAATAAACAGAAAACGAAATTAAAACAGAAAGAATAAAACAAACACACAGACAAACAAAATATAATTAGATATACAGAATTTTACACTAATCTAAATCATGTTAATTCTAGGTTAAAACCAAAATACTAATAAAAATAACACTAACAGGCAGTTTACTCGATCAGATGTGTCGTTGTGCATAGGTATTATTTTGTTATCAAGTTTTACATTTATATTTTGCCGACTATACCTAAAATAACACTAACAGGCAGTGTACTCGATCAGATGTAGCTTCGTTGGTAAGTAGGGTGTCGATCACTAAGAGAGAGAGAGAGTAATTCTTAGTTCTATCAGTATTTTAGTTATCTATTCTATGTTAGTTTTAATTATTTAAGTCAGTTCTAAGTTAAACTAGATCTAAGTTAAACCTATGCTAAACCTAATTCTAACGGATAAAGGGGGTTTTCAGCCTGAGAGACTAGCACAGGTTTGGTGGTGACTTAAATCTACTTCCGCTACCAAAACACACACAAGAAGATAATCAAAAGATAGAAGAACGGTCAAGCCAATTTTAAGGAAACTGTATTAACCATGATTAATCAAATATAACGCTGGTTTTTTTTATTAGTGCAATGATTGCTTATCTCGAAGTGGCATATCATTCCTAAATTTAGGCGGTACTTCTTCCTAAAACCTAGACACGCTAATTCTGTCACAATTAAACGCATCCGCATAAAGTATCCTTTTGCTGATTATAATCTATCTTAGGATTTAAGTAATGGTGCTCTTACTAAACCCTAGCTCATCGAGACTTTACCCAATTACTGCTTAACGACAATTTATATACTAGTAGTCCACTTTGTCCAAGTCTTAACCAATGGAATCAGAACGTTATTTGTTGATCTTAAGGAAACCTGCTAGTCCAACTTGTTCACTAAACCATTGGCAAGGATAGGTCATTTATTTGTAATCCTATGATGCTAGATATATAGATCACTATATGGAGAGCTATCCCGGTTAATCTAGCTTGACTTGGTCCATCTTACTAGATCCGGTTGAATGAGTAGGTCACATACAAAAGCACGTAAACAAGTATAATTTGATAAACATAATCAACAACCAATGATAAATTAAGACAATCGATATAAACAAACCAAACATTATATCTTCATAAACATGGCTAATACCCAAGGGTATTAGCCCTTAACCATTGTAATGTATACAAGCATAATAATGATCAACCAAGGTAACCTAACCGAGTTAAATGAATGATACCAAAACATGAACGATTATTAAGAGTATGAGAATTACAAGGTGTTTCCTATGAAATTAAGTACGTTGCGAGACCTTTTCTGCTCTTCTTGTTCTTTGGAAATCAACTTTTGTAGTTACGGTATCGTAAATATGATCAAGCACACCCTAAACTCTTATTTAGGGTCTTTTATTTATAGTCTCTGGAAAATAGTCGATACGCCGTATTAGTTGTGGTCAATACGGCGTAGTGGGATTTTTCTTAGAGTACGGACCACGTTCAATATCTTTCAGAATATTTAATTACTCAATATAGGATACGACATATAGGATCTTTTGGATACGATGTATATATCTTCAATTCTGTGTGGTTTCTTGTAATGTGCAGGCACAGATACGCCGTATCTTCCTTGTTGGATACGGCATATAGGTTGTCAGAATAGTAATCTTCAGATTTCATCGTTTAAGCTATAAAATGCGTGCCTTTTAGCTAATCATCACAAAGTACTCCACAATTACTCCAAATAACAAATTTAAGCAATTAAGTACCAATTCTTGCAATAATTTATACAAAATGGGTAAGAAACATGGGATAAATGATGCTATAAAAGTGACGTTATTTGATGTCATCAACCATTCCGTTGCAGCCTCTCCTAATATTCTAGGATGCTACCACTTACACCAATGGTGATAGATAAAACAAAAGACACGACCACCGATACAGTTACCATGCTTACTAGATCTTACCATTGCCGCCTTACAATGTTGTCGACTATATTTAATAAGTTTTTCCATTTTGGATAGCCTCACAATTCTTAATTTTTGGATTATTGATGCGTATTTTATTTTAAAATATATTTTTACCAAGTTTTAAATTTATAAAACTCGATCTACCTGACGACGCACTAACGGGAAGAGAACCCGATCGTGGGTAGTACAGAATAGTAAATCCAAGGTCATCCCAAGAGCTAAGTTGTAATTAGTTTTAATTTGAAATGTCACATTTTGAAAATGGTTTTTAAGTTGATTTGAAATAAATAACAACAAAATAAATAACTGGAAATTAAAAAAGTTGGAGATATCAAGAGAGAAAACGTGCTATCCTAGTTACTTCATTACTGCTGTTATGAAAACGCTTCCCAATGCAATGTTAAATTATGGTTTCATTAGTAGTTTCTAAGGTCGATAAACTTAAATGTGCATATTTAGTCTATTCTATACTTCCTGCGATTCCGAATCAGTCCCAAATCATCTGGGAGGTAGGTTATCCAGGTTGCAGTGATTAATCCCAACTATTCCCAAAACATATCTAGTATATCTATAAAGATTATTAACCCTTTTTAAAAGAGTTCTTGTGCTTTTTAAGTATATTAAGTTATAAGTATAGTGACCGGTTAGTTCCCACACTAGGTAAGGAGTTAGTGATCCTCCCTAGTACCCATTGGATCCCATATTGACTAGATAATCTAATAATGGGGCAAGCTAGGTCCAAACCACCCGTACTACCAAAACTCAGGGTTACACGATAGTCAAGGAATATCTAATGAAACCATAATCTAACAGGAAACAATCATAACAAAAGTAACTACATAACTAGGCCAACACCTTAAGTGCTTAGCCGCTCATGGTAACGGAAACACAACAAGAAATAGAAGAAATCATAGACTAAAAACTTGTAATTCTTATAGTATTCATATTTGAACGATTAAATACAAAAAGTAAGTAAAGTGTGATCTCCCTTGGACTCTAAGGGGAATTCTTCGAAGGTTGAAAGACTTTGTTGCCTCTCCAATTGGCTGTAGAGGAAGTGATATCGGAATAGCTTGAATGAGGCCTTTATATATAGGTATTGAACCTGTTACGGTGTAACCAATAAAGGTGTTGCGTCATAACCATCATACACGGCATTCCATATTTAAGCAGTTGTTACGGCGTAACCAGATATGGTGTTATGCCGTAACCTTCAAATAATGTCCATAAGTACGTGATCTTCATTCCATATTTGTGGATCTTCATGGTTATGGCGTAACTGGATAAGGTGTTACACCATAACTCTAACTTTGTCAAGATTTCCTTCCAAATATATGGTTGCGGCGTAACTAGATATGGTGTTACGACGTAACCTTGGCCTTGATCTTTGTACTTGCTTAATTTATGTTATGGTGTAACCATTTTTGGTGTTACGCCGTAACATTATTCAGAATTTACACTTTAAGTCATTTTCCCTTGTTTCTTGTCAGTTTCCTACATTTCTCCTGGAAACTACAAAATGATAGAAAATATCTCATTTTTGAGTATTTGTGAAACATTTGCAGGTAATATAAGGGGTATTTTGACACTAAAAAGTATTAAATATTTAATGTTATCAAATATCCCCTCACTTGACTTCTGCTTGCCCTCAAGTAGAACCTGTTAAAACATTTTATAAAATGATTTCTCAAGAATAACTTCAAGAAATTAATTTATAAAACTCTCATGCTAGAAAACATCAAAGTCGAACATCTCACAAAAAAAGACACTCATCTCTCCACTAGTCTAAGTGTTTCATTTTTGGGGTGATTGCTCAATTGCACAGTCATATCATATATTCTATTATAAACTTGGAAAGTACACAAATCTGCACCAATTAGAATTAGGGTCTAAATAATTCTCAAAGACAACAAAGGTAATATGGTTTAAAAGGGTGATAAGGGGGTTAGGATAGACATGGGATACACATTTAATGGTTGTTAATAAAAACACAAAACAAATAGTCTAAAATAATCTAAGGTTGTTATAACTAGCTACTGTCCATCCATGGGTCCAAGAGTTTAAGTCCAAAAATCTAATCTTCAATAATGGGCTACTAGCTCCATTATTCATGAGTATTGAGATGACTTGGTGTAATAATGGGCTACTAGCTCCATTTTACTAAGATGTCTTGGTGCAATAATGGGCTACTAGCTCTATTTTTTTATATTTTTTTTATTTTGCACTATCTTTACATTTTTAGCACACGGGTAGCTTTTTGTTTCACCCTCTTATCTTCATTTTCTTCATAATATGCAAATGTTACAGGAGTTTATATCTTTAATTATTGCCCTTGCAACATCGCACATCCCCCCACTTGAGATAAACAATGTCGAAAGTGGTGATACAAGGAGGGTCTTTATAGATCATAACTGATTGGTCTTCCACGAATGCATATAATTTTCGTTCCCATTCCCCTGAACCATGGACTTAAGTAGCCAGAGATTTCAACACAATGAAAATAAAGACTACAAGGTAGGCTAAGGTGAAATAGTGTAACAAAACATATAGAGTAGGGTGAAAACATAGATTGGTTTGACAAGGGTGATCTAGGGGTATCTTGCACTAATAATGAGTGCAACAAAAGGGTTTATCATGGGAGGTCGACAAGTCAGTGTAACAAGTCGATAAACACACACATATAGGCTATTTGGGTGATTTCCTAAGTGTTGCCTTCTTGAACTATCTATTCCTGCTAATCAATTAGGTCTCGAAATGATGTACATGCCAAGTTCTAAAGTCTACAATACTACCGGCACACTCAATATTTTGGTGGATTTTTGAGTAATATGATGGAAACGGAATATTAGGCATAAATCTCACCAAGTATAATAAAGGGTAATGTGCATTCGGCAAAGATTAATTCTAGTTATTTAAGAAAAATTTGTCAAAAATTTTAAAATTGGCATAATTTTCAAAGAAAACTAGAAAATCATCGATAGGCAAAAAAGGCAAAACATACGTCAAGTATTAATTCTACTCCCATCCCCCTACTTGATTTGTACAATGTCCCTATTGTACATTAAGGAAATAAAATAAAAAGGAAAGAGTAGAATTAAGACAAGAAACTCCCTGAGCATTGCTTCGAGATTTGAAATTTAACGGAAATCTTTAGATTATTTCCGTCTTCTTGCAAGCTCTTTATCCCCTGTGATCACAAAACAAACCAAAGCATAAAATCGTTCTACAAGAATTATGAAGTGTACAGGAAATACAAACCTAACTCACTTTCGTAGGAATCACGGTTGCATTTAGCATATGCAACAAGCCTTTTAAACCACTTGGTGGCCCAAGTGGACGAGTTTAGTCTCGTGAGGGCTTCTAGAGAACATACCCACAAAGTCCATTTACGTATACAAGGTTTAAACATGTTTAAAACTTAAAATTTTAAAATTTCAGAAGGAGGTTAAAGCGTAACCATAGAATGGGTTACGTCGTAATCAAGTGGTAAAATTTTTAAGTTTTAAGGTGTTACGGTGTAACCAGTAAATGGGTTACGTCGTAACTTCAGTGGTTACGGCGTAAACTAAAGTTGTTACGCCGTAACTGCTGCAAATTCAGCAAAGTTACCACATGATTATAAGTCGAGCCGGTCTTGATAATTGCCTCTTAGCTTCTGGATTCTACAAAACAAAGTAAGAAACATGCAAACCACTAATGAAGAAAAGGAAATTTCATTAAATAAAGGACGGGTTGTCTCCCGACAAGCACTTTTTTTTATTAACGAGTCTTTAAGTTAGACTCATGCTTATTCTACGTTACTTCGTGAACATACTTACTGCCCTCTAGCTCTTTCCTAATCATATCTTTAAATCGTGCTCCATTCATACGCCCTAATGGTAGGGCTTCGTCCTCACGATCAGTAATGCATATAAAACTACGTCCTCCTTTAAAAGAATTTTTTTACTTCAAAAGTTTTAATGTTAACATAGGGGGGATCGTAGTCGGTCTTCTCGTCCCCAATTCACCACATTTCGTCCTCCTCATATGCCTCGTCGTGCCATGCTTCATTGGTTTTCTTATAGTGTTGTTGACATTTTTCCCATACATCGTCCAGAACATACCCTTTCTTTCTTATTCTCAAAATGTACTCATTTGATAAATGTTCAAACTCGTTATTGAACACCCTGTTATATTCGTTAAATCTCCTGGAATATGGGTCACCAATCTCCCTTGCATATTCCTCCTCAACATCGTAACTATCAAGAATTCGTTCATTGAAAATAAATTCACGATCAGATTCATGTAGGTTGTTATGTCCAATCCTGATTTTCATCCATTCTTAAAATGAATAATTGCATGGACGTGGCCTTATAGGTCGTGGTTCATTATCTCCTTGTTCCTGATGTCCCTGTGGTGTTGGTATTGGATCGTTTAAGTTCGTCAATGTAAGGGTACGATGTTTACTAAACTCATAGTTTTGGGCTACCCATTCGTAATACCTTCGTTCACGTGTTGTATCATCGATATTCTGTTGTCCATAACGAACTTGAAGAAAGTCAGCAAATCCCATGTAACTCCCTTTCACGTTTCATCTTTCATGATCACGAAAACATATCCACATCCTAAGTGACCCCTGCTCGTTTACCCCGAAGACTTCATTATATCCAAAGCAAAATTTTGAGTCAGGGTCACATGTCGGCCACATCCCACAATCTTCACCACTTCCATCACCATAGGTTACATGTACGGGTTTGCATACATGCCATCTCTTAACTAATCCTCTTCTATCAGGTGAAAAACTAATTGGTTTTGCTATTTCATCATGTGGGTTATGAGTGCCATGGGACCTAATTCTTTGTTCAAACTCTAGGCATGCGGGGGATTCATAAGAGAATAAGTCTATTCCTATTTCAAGAGGATTAAAGGTTTCCTCCTCTTGTGCAATGTCTACCATGTAAATTTTTTCCATGCTTTGGTAAGAATCTATGTTGAATTTAAATTTCTTACTGCCTATTTCAAATGAAATTTCTTCATTGAAAACATCAATTTGGGCACGAGTTGATTCAAGGAATGGTCTTCCTAAGATTATAACATCTCCAGCCATTTTAATAACGAAATTACACGAAAATTCTAACTCCCCAAATTTCACAAATATTGACAGTTCCTAAGTGCTCATTAGTTCCTGTCATATTTTCTAAGGTGCTTGTATCTCTGAGTTTATCTAAACCTAGATATTCGTAAACTCTTTGTGGCATGAAATTATCCTTAGCATCTAATGTGGCGGTAGCATAAAGATTATGGCTATTAATATTGAAAGGAAGAAGAAAACTTCCTGGGCTTAGTTCCTTGGTTAACCGACAAGGTGCAGTATTCGGAGTGTTGTCATCTGTTCTGTCCACTTCGTTACTGGCGATGGAAGATACTTTATCACTTACACTAGCTGTCTAGGCTTCAAATTTCCTTTTCATGATACCATCTTTCATTTCCTGTCTAATGGACTTAATGATGCTAATTAAGGCATCCTTCATGTTCTCCACTCCCTGCATACTCATGTGTTTTGTTATCTCAGCGTTCAACCATTCATCAATGTCATCCTTTTCTTCAAAGTGCTTAATGTTCTGAGTATACCCATGGTTACTTTCCTCTTGCTCACTCATGACTACTTCATCGTCGGTCATGTATTCAACCCCTTCCTCCATATCTTCTGAATCACAATCGGACTCGGCGCTTGGTTGGTTAGGATCAAAGTAGTGAGAAAATTCCCGGATTGGGTCATGGGATGGCGTACTTTTGTTGAAATATGTAGGAGGATATGATTTAGTATTGCTGATGTGGTTCTAATTCATCTTTTTCTCGTATTCCAAGTACTCGGCGATAGTCATATCTTCAATCTTTTTAGGTGTCTGACTTTCTTGTGTCAGCCTAAGATATTGTTCAATGGTGAGATCTTCAATGTCAACCTCATCCATGATTTTTCCTAGAGAATAAATCAAAGTGAGAAAAGACATAATTGCAAAAATTCAAATTACTACTAATTTTTAGCTCTCCGGCAGCGGCGCCAAAAACTTGATGCGTATTTTATTTTAAAATATATTTTTACCAAGTTTTAAATTTATAAAACTCGATCTACCTGTTAGCCTTGAATAAAATTAAGTCCAACAAGAATGTTATCGGTCTTAGAAAGTCAAACTAGGTCTTGTATTGCAATAGGCTAGTCGGGTTCAACGGGCTTGGATTGTAATCTAATATTGTCCGTGTTTCGGGCTCAAAGCCCAAGTTATGCCAAGCCCGGCCCAAGATTACAAGCCCATACGCCACCTAGCAAGGCATGGGTATAAATATCCCTTCACCACACTTGGTGAAGGGTGTTGGTTACATTTCTATCACTTGTAATCCACCAATTCTCTAATCTAATCTTCCTTTCTTGTTTTCTCTCTCTACTTTCTCTCTCTAAGTTTTCTTCTTATTTTCTAGCATATTGGTAAAGATTAGTGTTGTGTAATGGATTAAATTAGTGGGATAACATGTGGTATCAGTCGCCAAGGGGTGTTTAGTGCTTGATTGTGTCAAAATTCGTGGGTTCTTATTTTTTGTTTTGGTTCGAAAGTAAAACGCAAGCGAAAACCATTTTTTTATCTTTATTCGTGCCTTATAATGTTAAAGTTGTGTACTTTTGTGTTTAGATAAAGCCATTGTATCGTTTATTAAGGCTCTACACTTTATTTAGTGGCATTGTCGCAAGATTGAAGAAATTTTCTTGGTTGCGGTTGGTTTAAATGAATATTTCATCGTTGCGTTTTGCTTAGGAATCACGATTGCGTTTTATGTATAAAGACAAATTGTACGGTCTTGTGGTCCAAAAAGTACAGCTGCGTTTTGTCTTTACTCTCATTGCGTTTTGCCTTACATTGCGTTTTGCCTCAGACTGCGTTTTGCCTTAAGATTGCGATTTGGTTATTGCGTTTTGCTCATTAAAGACTATTTTTATAACAAATCTCAACGTTATGCTGCTAAAATTTCAAAAAATGTTGTGTTTTGTCTAGTGCATTGCATTTTGCTTCTTGCGTTTTATCTTAAGGTTGTGTTTTGCTCAAAGACTCGTAGCGTTTTATCTAAAAGAAGTCACTGCGATTTGCTATTGCGATTTGTCACTGCGTTTTGGTGGCATTGCGTTTTGTCTCGAGAAACTTGTTGAGTTTGGTGGAAAAGAAGGTTGCGTTTTGTCTAAAAGTGTATTGACGTCTTGGTAAGCATTGAAGAGGTTGAAGAATTAAAAAAATGTATGGATAAAGGGTGAAAAGAAAGAAGCCCTCCTTACACCTTAGGCAGAAACCGGGTCAATACATAATCTATCAAAATCACACAGATGATTGTTGATATTGAAGACGACATCATGGACCCAGTGATGCAATGCACAACCCTTCCCAGCCATTTGAGTTTCTCTCAAAAGATATCTGTCTCATTTGTCACGGGAGATACACACATTATCTATTGACATCTAACTCTGAGATTGTTATATTGGAATAGGTGGCAGTCTGCTCAGCCTCGATTAACTAAATACCAAAGTGCGCAAATCGATTCTAGAGCAAAGAAGAGATCAATTTAAATCTCATTTAGGACACTATGTCAAAATACAATTGTTGAAAACACCTAAAGTTCCATGCTTCCTGTAACAAAGAGTCTACGCATTTTAATAGAGATATTGCACAGGTATATCTGAGTGTTACCAGAGCAAGAAAGTTAACCCTATATTCTATCAGTGTTTTAGTTAATCTAATTAATTTGTTAATTTTAATTACTTGTTAAACCTATGTTAAACCTAGTTCTAATGATAAAAAGGGGGGTTTTTAGCCTGAGAGATTGGCACAGGTTTTATGGTGACAATAATCAATTCTAAACACAATAAACATGCAAGAAAACAATCAAAAGATAAAAGAGCGGTACAAGCCAAATGATAGAAAACTGTATTAGCCATATTAAATCCGATTAAATGCTGGTCTGTTTATTTAGTGCAATGATTTCTTATCTCGAAGCGGCATATCAATCTTAAGACTTAGGCGGGACATCATCATAAGACCTAGACAAGTTGAATCCTATCATAATTAACGTATCCGGATAAAACATCCTTTAGTTTAATTATAACCGATCTAGGGATTATAGAAATGGTGATCTTGATAAACCCTAGCCCATCGGGACTTTACCCACTTACTGTTTGACGGTATTTTATATATACAGGTAGTCTAATATTCAAATCTTTATCTGTCAAGTATAAAAGAATCGTTGATCCGGTGGTCTTAGTGACTCAAACCATAAGAATGCCATGTTTAGAGAGAGATAAGAGGGAGAAACTAGTGTGTGTAAAATAGAATGAAAAGTGAAGTATTACAAAAGTCTCACCCCTCCATGGAAGCAATAGAGGGGTATTTATACCACCATCTATACATAAGTTTACTAAAATGCCTATTCTAGTCCCTATGTATGGTGGTATGTTAAACTATGGTAATTCCGTAATGTCGTCACATAAAATGAAATCCGAACAATACTGAGTATACGCATGTGAGTTCTGACTACCTTGTAGCTTAATTTAGCTGTGTGTCGGTCAATGTAGAATTTCTGACGATTAAACCACTAATGAGAGTGTTAGCCTTAATTATATTAAGTCAAACAAGAATGTTATCGGTCTTAGAAAATCAAACTAGGTCTTGTATTGTAATAGGCAAGTCAGGTTTAACGGGCTTGGATTGTAATCTAATATTGCCCGTGTTTCGGGCTCAAAGCCCAAGTTAAACCAAGCTCGGCCCGTTTAGAAAGCCCAAGTGCCAAGATAGCAAGGCATGGGTATAAATATCCTTTCACCACACTTGGTGAAGGGAGTTGGTTACATTTTCATTCACTTGTAATTCACCACCACCAACTCTCTAATCTAATCTTCCTTTCTTGTTTTTCTCTCTCTACTTTCTCTCTCTAAGTTTTCTTCTTATTTTCTAGCATATTGGTAAAGGTTATTGTTGTGTAATGGATTAAATTCATGAGATAACATGTGGTATTAGTCGCCAAGGGGTGTTTAGTGCTTGATTGTGTCAAAATTCATGGGTTCTTATTTTTTGTTTTGGTTCGAAAGTAAAACGCAAGTAAAAAACCATTTTTTGATCTTTATTCGTGCCTTATAATGTTAAAGTTGTGTACTTTTGTGTTTAGATAAAGCCATTGTATCGTTTATTAAGGCTCTACACTTTATTTAGTGGCATAGTCGCAAGATTGAAGAAATTTTCTTGGTTGCGGTTTGTTTAAATGAATATTTCATCGTTGCGTTTTGCTTAGGGATCACGATTGCGTTTTGTGTATAAAGACAAATTGTACGGTCTTGTGGTCCAAAAAGTACAGCTGCGTTTTGTCTTTACTCTCATTGCGTTTTGCCTTACATTGCGTTTTGCCTCAGACTGCGTTTTGCCTCAAGATTGCGATTTGCTCGTTGCGTTTTGCTCATTGAAGACCATTTTTATAACAAATCTCAACGTTATGCTGCCAAAATTTCAAAAAATGTTGCGTTTTGTCTAGTGCATTGCGTTTTGCTTCTTGCGTTTTGTCTTAAGGTTGCGTTTTGCTCAAAGACTCGTAGCGTTTTGTCTAAAAGAAGTCACTGCGATTTGCTATTGTGATTTGTCACTGCGTTTTGGTGGCATTGCGTTTTGTCTCGAGAAACTTGTTGAGTTTGGTGGAAAAGAAGGTTGCGTTTTGTCTAAAAGTGTATTGCGTTTTGTCCAAGTTGCGTTTTGACTATTGAGATTTGTCAAACATTCTTGGTTGAGATTTGACAATCGTTCTTCGTCGAGACTTGCTATTCATTGACCTTCGTTGGACAACAAACCTCAAGGACTTAGAACTTCATTTTGGACTTAACATACAATCAATTAACATAAACAAACCTCATAATCAACCTTAACTTCAAATTAATTATTCATTTACGGTTTCTTCTTGATTTTGTAAAATCCCGCGAAAGATACGATTCTTTTCTCGGTTTTAATCAAAGATTTGTAAAATCCCGTGAACGTTAATTCATTTAAAACCACAATCAATCACTTCATAACACTTAAGATCCGATATCCATTTACAACAACTTCATCAAAATGTCAAATTCAAATACCAATTTGCAAACTCAATCATCAAATGCTCTTCATAATGCTATCATGGAAGCAGGTAGCAAAGATCGTCCACCAATGTTAGCACCGGGTAATTATGTTCAGTGGAAATCCAGAATCAAGAGATACATTGACACCAAACCTAACAGTGAACTCATCCACCATTGTCTCCAAAATCCACCATACACGTATCAATGGGCTGAGAAAACAGTTCCAGTTGCTGAAGGTAGTTCTGAAACAACTACAGAGAGGTATATGGAGAACTATAAGAATGTTTCACAAGACATACGAGATCAACTGAATGCTGAAGCTGAAGCCGTTCAGATCATTCTCACAGGGATAGATAACGATATCTACTCCACAGTTGATGCTTGTCCGAATGCATGTGAAATGTGGAAAGCCATTGAAAGGTTGAAACAAGGTGAATCAATCAATGTTCAAGATCTTGAAACCAATTTATATTGGGAGTTTGGAAAATTCACATCACGGGATGGTGAATCACTTGAATCGTATTACTCACGGTTTTACAAGATGATGAATGAGCTTGTCCGAAATCAGTGTCACGTTACTAATCATCAAGTGAATGTCCAGTTCTTACTTCAACTACAACCAGAATGGCAAAGGTTTGTGACACTTGTTAAGCAGAGTCAAGAGCTGAAGACTGTCTCCTATCACAAGCTTTATGACATTCTGAAGCAACACCAGAATGAAGTCAATGAGATAAGAGCTGAAAGACTAGCACGTACTGCTAATCCACTTGCACTTGTTGCTCAACAACAACCAGTTTACCATCATCAAAACCATCCTACTCAAAACACTCAATATTCCTCCACCAGATCGCAACAGTCTACCAGAAACAGAGGAAAAGCAATTGTTACCTCTTCTGCTCCTACTTATGATCCAGAACCTGCTACGGTTACTGAAGATGAGGAAATGTCAAAGGAAAAGGAGATTGACAAACTCATGGCTTTAATTTCTCTCTCGTTCAAGAAAATCTACAAACCTACCAACAACAACCTTCGAACTTCATCAAACACCAGTCGAGCTAATCAAGATAATTCTCCAAGAATCAACAGAGGAACTGGGTATGATAATCAGAGGGCAGT
>BQNB010058027.1:27517-37951 GCA_026074375.1 Tanacetum coccineum
TATAACTTTGAACCTTTTTGAGAATTTTCCCAATGAATTAAGTCTTCCCATCATTATTCTTAAATTACACATATCTTTTATGTAATAAAAGAATTACATAATTTCGAGGTTTTCTATAAGATTTAATCTTATAGAAAAAAATTGGACCAATTAGAATGTTTAATTTTGACACGTAGGTAAAATCGTGCGATCTAATTGGTTAAAAAAGTCAAAATTGAATCAAATTTAGTCAAAATTGAAAATTTTGGTGGAAGAATTTGATGAAGAAAAAACATGTAAAAATATATGTGTCAAATTTGTGAAAATAAAAACTTAAAAAAAATGGTAATTAATAAACTTTAGTAATTGAATTTTAAATAAATAATATGGAGTTAAGTGTAGATTTATAAGTTTTCATGTTTTTTAATAATTTCAAAAAATAAACAAATAACCTCTTAGACTTTATACCCCTAGACTTTATATTTTAGAAATACAACATTTAAAAATACAACATATACATGCACAAGATTATCAATATCAAAATAAAAGCACGAACTGTTGTGCATATAAATAAATAGATGATGTTGTACGTATACGAACAACTCTTATTTTTCCTCTTTATGAGTTTAAATAAGAATATCTGGGAAAAAAAAAATTACAAATGCGTTCAATAAAGAATTATTGTTAATTTATTTTATAAGTTTATCACATGCGTACACGGGTTTTAAAAATTATTGTTAACACACAACAATGTAATCAGCAAACATAAAGATTAACATTATTTGTTTAGTATGGTATTAAGCATGTATTATAACGGTTACAAACTTACAATTGTTTAAATTAAGAAAAACTCGCATTCACAATTACTGAAATAATAGTAAACAAGACCTTTAATGTGCAAATACAAAAAATAACAAAACTTGCAAAATTAACACTTACTTAAAATTTAATGTCTAAACCTCATGAATGCACGAGTATTAAAACTAATAATCCTAAACAACAAATCTCACATTTGTAGGCTTCATGCTTGTAACACTACAAGAACGACTATCACCTTTAGTTTTGACATTTTCTTCTCTAAAAGTAAAAAAATTACATTTTGTTAATTAACTCAAATGTTTCTTATACTGCTTCATTAGTTGTGCTATAGTTTTCTGAACTAATCTTCATATTCACCGTATTTCAATTCCTCTTTGTCTTCAAAAAGTTTAAAAGATCTCATAAACTTTTTAGTGATCCGTTTCGTTTTCATCCACATTTTATGAAGACAAGTTCAACTTGAATTCCACTAAAGAATTTGCCCCACATATAAGAATTTAACACAGAAAAACCACAAGATGCTTTAAAACACTATTGCCATATTGTTGTAGCATGTACGGCATGTCGAAATTATATACGGCCCTTACATGATATTACAACATTATTTTTTGATGAAAATAGTGCATCATATTATACTATATATATAAAGAGCACGATCGTAATCCCGAGGAGCTTTAAATGCCTCTCAATGCTACCCGAACCGAATTATACCTGGCCAAACAAGAGTTTAATATATTTTTTAAAATACACGTCATAAAACACGCGTCTCTCCCATTACCATTTTTCACTACCCAAAACACACACACATGTTTCCACCGCCATTCAAAAACATTCACCGGCCCTCTCAAAAAAAGTCACTCATTTGAAATCATATCTCTTCTCGCCTGAAACCCTAGAAAAACGAAAGAGTCTTCAGCGGTACATGCAATCCAAGATCAAACAAGGAAGAGATTCATGTAAGGTTTTTAAAATTTTGAATATTTATTTTGATTCTGTTAGGGTTTCATTTTGTAAGTTTGTGAACTCTAATTTCCTGATTTGCTTTCTTTTGTTAAGGTTATACACAGGTTTATTCGGGATTCCGGTGTGGTGGGATTAATGAACTAGGCGATTTATTCTTATTCAAGGTAATTATGCGCTTATTTTTTGGATTGAATTATTTTTAAGTTAGTTTATAATTAATATCATGATATGTGCATAAATTGATGTTTTGAGGTTAAATGAGATTGGAAATAATAAGCCTCAATTGTTTGGTTAAATCAAGTTTAGGAATAAGCATCTCAGGAAATAGTTTTTCAGCTTATTATTCCGGTCTTACGGCCTTATCTTTTATAAGCTAACGATGTACAAATTTAGAAAAGAAATAGGCTTATGAAATATAAGCAGAGTCAAGAAAACAACATGACCCTGTCAGAAAATACATGTCTGGGTGTATGTATGTGTCTATGTTCTGTGTCCTACGAGAACTTTCTTTGCAAAAAGAATTTTTCAAAATATAACTTAAACTTAGAATTACAAAACTGAATGTTATATTGAATAGTCTAGGTAGATGTTCAAGGTCGTAGTAAAATATTAAGCATAGTGTAAAATACGTACTTTTCATGGTAAATTGTTAGGGTGTTTGATGTATAAGTGTTCACATTTAACGAGGAAAAGTACTAACAATCTACTATCTGGATTTGCCGGTGGTGAACCATGCGTAAAAACGGGAATTGGCATCGGTGAGGACTACAACAGTAACATCCGGAATGTCACGTTTACTCTCAGAAAATGTACGCGTAGCAATCCCCATTTAAAAATTTAAGAAAACGTGTTTACGATCACGACTTGGAAAAAGGCAATAATTTGTTGGTGATGAGTTGCTGATCAGTGGGTTGCTGATCATGGGTTGCTAATCACGGGTATATTTAATCTTTTTTCTAATTCCAAAAAATACATTTTGTAAGCAACAAATGAGCCATAATTATATGTTCTTGCTACCTATGCATCTTTCTGATGCAAAGACGTCGTGAAATATCAACAATGGACATCTTCTTGACTCTTTTTTACCATCTTTTGTTTTCTGAATTCTCAATAAGCGAGAAACAAATATGATAAACTAACCTTTTCGTTACTGATCTTTGTGTAAAAGTCGTCACTTTATGGATCGTTCAATCGTTGTAACTGATGTGATAAAAGTTTCAAGTTCTGCAAATATTGTATTAACACGCCTGTCGGGTTTATTTGTGTGAGGTTGGTAACAGAATCATCAAGAAAATAATTCATGTCCGTGTGGAGCCTGTGATGCCTTCTAGATGCACAAAAGAGTTCAAACAGAAGGTTAAGAAGAACGAACAACTAAAGGCCAAAGCGAAGGCTAGAGGTGAGGCTATCAGTAGTTCAGTACCAAAAGACAACCCTTGGGACCCAAACCTGGATTCATGGTTGAAGGCACTAGCTGCTAAAACAAATGGAAATGACGTGACATGTATGCAATCCATCAATTCAATTTATGATTTACGAGAGTTGAATAAAGTATTTGAAAGCCAAACGAGCTGATAAGAAGTAGAGTTCACATACACTTTCTGCTCGCAAACCAACCAAAAGCCGGAATCGACGACAAAGAAAATGAAAGTTATAGGTTTCTTTGAAAAGTTTGATTTCTGCTTTTTTTCATTTATTTTCGGGATTTGTTTTTGGTTTAGGTGATGAGATGAGTTTGAAATGGGAGTGTTTGGGGGCTGAAGTGGGGGCTAAATATGTTAGTTTTTTTTGTCGTTAGGATGACGCAATACATGAATGAAGAAGCTGATGACGATGAGTGTACATATGTTTTAACTGATGAATGGAAAGTGTTTTTCTGCTACATCTGAAGCGAAATGGAGATTAGCACTGTGTTCTCGAGTTAGAGTTTAGAAATAAAATGAAAGAAAATGAAAATAAAAAACAGAAGAGGTTGTGTTCTCGAGTATTACTTAAGAAAGAAAAGAAAAGGAAATGGAAGGAAACTTAGTGTTATTTTGATGATTATTAAAGTAAAGTGTTTCCTCTCAATTTTAGGAGGAAAGTATTTCCTTTCACTTTTTTCTTTACCTACAATTTCATTAATGAAATAACTAAGAATCAAGCACAGTATTATATAATTTATACATGTCCAAGTGGGAGCTGTTGGAATATGAACAAATATAAATTATATATGTCCAGAATTTATTCAAGCCTAAGGAGACGCACACGTTAATATGTAGAACAACGTATTTAATATATTAATTAGTGTTTTATCAAACGATCGTTAAATGTTTAACGAGAAAAAATATTAGTCGTTAAAAGGTTTAAAGGACTAAATATGTAAATTTGAATAAAGGAAGGGTGCGGTTTGCCCCTCTTCTTCTCCTAATTGGCCGAACACCTCCACGTGAGGAGGTGGGAGTGCTTGCTTGCGTGCCAAGTAATATGGGATATAAATAGGGGTCTAGGGGCTTTCATTAGCTCATAACTTGAAACCTAAAAACCGTAAATATCTCCCTTGCTCTCTCCTTTATTCGACCGAACCTCAAAACCTTTTGAGGTTTTCGGTTTTCCTCCTCCTGTCGTGCGATCGAACAAACAACCCTTTAGGGTTTTGGTTTTGTGGTTTTATACCACATTCGTGGAGGTTTTGTTCGTGTGTTGATTGATTCAAAGACGAAGGTTATCATTTGGTTAAACACTACTAGTACTGGCATACACGTTGTTTGCTAAGAACGTATTGTATGTGTAAACTTAGAGGGATTATTCTTTTGATCCTTCGTGGTTTCGCGTGGTGTTATACACACGCGTATATTGAAGACACTATAACGTTTATTGCTAATAGGAGTGTAACGTTTCTTGCTAAAAGGTACACATCTTCAATCCTTTGTTAATTATAAGTTCTATACGTGTTTGATCTTTCCGCTGCGTACTCGTGATATGTTTAATTGGTTAAATAGAAGTAAAATCCCAACAGTGGCATCACGAGCCATCCTATCTAACAAACACAATATTACTGTTTAGTATATTTGATCAGTGAACATTGCATGTTTTTTCAGTCGGTAACCTTATAAAAAAGAACTCTTTGTGCAGCTGGGCTACTGGGACGAAATCAAGTGAAACCGAAGGTTTCGAGACACTCTTTTTACGTCGTATTTTGAGAGAGAGAGCCTTAAATGCTTGAGGGGTTTTGAGAGGCACGAGGACTTCAGGGACAGTGGTGGTTGGGCAGGGGGCTGTGGTTGAGGGCACGCAAGGTGGATGTGAGGGAGAGATAGATTTTTATTTTTATGGGGCCCAACATGGGACTGCTTTGGGGGGGTCATGGGGGGTTGACACATTGATCGAGTGGGGGGTGGTGGAAGCGGGGTCAGTTGAGAAAGGGACATTATGTACCTATGGACTAAGTGTATGAGAGGGAGGGACGAGCGTGGGTGTTGGGTATTGGTTCTCTATTTGGAGCTGACATTACAAAAATGATGAAACACCATCACTTGAAGCTTTAGTTTTGCTTCTGGACACAATGTATTCAAGCTGCAATTGCATTTGTGAACCTGATATATGCATACTTAAGCCTGATTTTATAATGGTACAAACGTATTTCAGGAATCGTAGTGTTAAGGGTTTTTGATGATTTTAGTATGTAGTGTTATGTTAAAGTCGTAAGTCAGAAAAGAAGCTGAAAGAAACGGCCTTATAATAGTTACTCAATATGTACATAGCAATGTTCATTATCCAATCCAGGTACCACCATAAATACCTTCGCAACGCAAAAAATAAAACGTTCCTACAACTACTAAACGGACAACGCATAAAACAATCACAAACACCAACACCCCGCAGCGAAGCGCGGGCTTACAACCTCATTTTAAACACTTACATCAATTTTATTTACTTCCATTCAAAATAAAATGTTTTGTAAAATGAATTTTTACAACTTCGCAAGAATCTTCCACTTGAGAAAGTGATTCGAATCCTGTCTTGCATTGAAAGATGGATTAACCATACTTCAAATAATCTAAATAAGAAAACGAAGGCATCAAATGTGATTTTGCATTAGACCTTAGCCACTGTGATCGTTACAGCTTTCTTTCTTTTTTAGAAAAAAAATAACAATTTTGACTTTATTAAATAATTAATTTAAGAAAATTTTAAATGCTATGTATGTAATTAATAATCTTAATGAATGAATGGAGTGTGTGACCGCAAGAGACACCTGCCACGTCAACGCGCCAAAATCAGTTTTCTCACTCTAGACCACACAGTGACCAATCACACATGTAGTGGTGACCGCAGAGGACACGCCGGGAGAAATTGGAGAGGGAGAGAGGAGAGTTTTAAGGAGCAGTACGATTTTAAGGTGGATTTAAGTTGTGACATTTGTGGTTTGACGAGAAGATAAAGGAGTAGGGTTAGGGTGAAATAGAAACTGACACGGGGAGTTAGAAGAAGTTGGGTGACTGGATAAGAGATTGGAGGAGATTACGGGGAAGAAAAGAGAAAACCGGAGAAGCTTGACGGGAATGAGTGAAAGGAAGAGAGCAGAGGTTAGCAGCGGATTGACCTTTATAAAACAATATTCGAAATGAGTAACCCCGTTGGAATATGTAGTTTTTTGAACACAAATTTTGAAAAAATTACATTACTGGACGGAATGAAAATTACATTATGGAATTGAAAATTACATACGAAATTGAAATTACATTACGGAATTGAATAACAATAATGTTTAAGCTAATTAACCGTATCCTTACGAAAAACCATCCAACCACATTTCTTTTTGTAATGTTTAAGGTAATGCTTAGATTGTTTAGGAGTAAAAATAGACAATGACAAGTATCATAGCAGCTCCTACTGTAATATCCTTTTCATAACTACCCACATCAAGGACTTTGTAGTGTATTGTTCCAGGTATTGTACCCGATAGATCTTTCAGAGTCACATTTAAATCTCTAAGTATGTCGGATAACAAGACTTCACCTATTACAACAACTTATCAAAGTTTTTTCCCTTTTTTTAAAAATGTTGTTTGATGTCTCACCAAACATCCGTTATGGTCCAACAAAAAGCATTCACATAGTTTTAAGGTGGCGCTAGACCCCACGCCCACTGTAAAAATCAGCATCCTCACCCAACTTCCTCAACAACTTTCTTTTCTTCAGGCTATATTCGTTATGTCGACATTAAGCCCCATCCCCGGATCAAGAATAAATACATTTTCTTTAAGCGGTTTGGCTCGCTGAACAAGACCCGTAGGACCGGGTATTATCCTAACTGGGTTTGGGGTTGAGGAAGATGGTTCAACACATGCTATTAGAGAGCTGAACAACACCCGCAGGGCCAGGTATTATGGTAACTATATATTGATATTTTTTTGGTGTATGGAGATGGTTCAACATGTACGCTACTAGACGAACGCAGAACAAGTGTTAAATGGAGATCAGAATCGTCTATATCAAGACTGTATTCTCATTGATCATTTTCGTTAGTGAAATTGGAATCCATCTGGATAGTTAGATAAGAAGTTGTGTGATATAATGAGAGATGGTGGGGTAAAAAAAATTTTTTTATTAATTTATAATGAAAAACAAGCCGTTAGGAATTCAAATTTGAAAATATAATAAACGGAATTTAAAATACAAATACTATTAATTTTAACAACATTAAATTAAAACAACATTACACTAAAATAGTTTCTAGTTTATTAATCTGATGACTCGTAATCTGAATCAATTCTCATCACCCCAAATTCCATAAAGTTTTCATCATCATCAGCTTGTTTTTGCCTAATCTTCTTCTCCCGTGCCTTTTCATTCATTGTTTGTGCATCAAGTGTTCTCTTAAGGCTTCTTCATCTAGATGTGTTGATGTAACTCTTTCCGCAGTAAGGTAGACAACACCAATCTCAAGTTTTTGATGACTAACCACCTATATTGGTTTCTTTTCAGACGATGGTTGTAATTTTCATGTACCAAGCTACCAAAGCATTCAATTATTATTCTAGTTTTGCCGCCTATCTTTACATAGAAAGATTTAGCTCGTAATCATTATCATAAACTTCTATTAAGAAGTGTCAGATCAAAGCACTGGCTCTCTCGTGGAATTTTATACATTTCTTGTAAGCATTTTCTAAGATCTATTTAGTTGTGCAATGCATTAACAAATTTGCAATGGCCTAAATCTAGAATCGATTTCTGATGAACCATATCTTCGTCAATTTGTTTTTGAACCAAAACTTGGATTTCATCGTCGCTATGTGGTATCGAACAAGCCATTTAAAAAGATAATGAAAGTGTAAAATGTATGTGTTTTGTGATTAAAAATGAGTTTTTAACTAAAAATAGAGAAATTATTAGAATGGAGGTAATTGCACTTAATTTTATTAAATAATAATATAAATAAAAGATTAATTTTTTAATATGAAATCTTCCTCCAATTGTAAAGTCGTGCAGAAGACCCTAACTTTGCAAATGTTGCGGGTGACAAGGTCTTGCTTCGGTCAGCGTAGTGGTTGACAGCCCTTTTATTGCCACATGAGATAACCGACCGCAAAAGGTCGTCCCATTACGTTTAGCAGTGATGGTAATATGGTAAACTTAAATTAAATGTCTTATTTATTTTTACAAATGGATAATTAATTTGAGACAACTCGAAATAAAATTTAGACAATAGATATGGAACGAATAGAGTATTATTATTAATATTGCTACACTCTTCAAAGTTCCATAAGATTTATTTGGTATTTTGACACGATTTTATGCCCATGGCTATGTCGAGACATGTAGTATTACCAGTAACAGCAGCAGTGACAATTGTCCAATAGTAGTAAGTTAGTAGTTGTTTTATTTGAAATGAGGTGGGGGGGGGGTGTTTGGGGGTAAGGAGTGGATAGGGGTTGTAGATGAGTAGGGGGATTGATAAAAGGGTAAAAAGTTGAGCAAAAAATGATATATACACCTTAAAGGTATATGGGTAATTTCATAAACAAAATGCTAAAGCAGTCAAAATGCTAAAGCAGTTACATAACACTTGTTTAACAAGCATTTCAAATAGAAGCGGTTTCACAATATGTTAACTTTTGTTGCTTTGTTGCGAAACAATTTTTTCAACTCAATCACTTACTGCTGGTTATTTGTCGTTCATAAATGTTTTCAATTGTTTATTGTCAAACATAGCCGACGGTTTGATATAAGAAGCTTGTCTATTTTATTTTTTTTCTTTTTCCTAATGGCATTTGCCTTGTATTGTTCACAAAAGAATAGTGGTAAAAAACAGAATTCACTCGTAGCCTAAAGGTTGGTATTACGATGGAATTTGGGCGCAAACAATCCATGTCAAGATATTCATGTACGACACGTCAATTCTTTTTACTGCACCTAATCAATTACTTCTCCCGTCTAGTTTTAATTATTCACAGTCAAATTTTGTGTAAATAAATGCATAGTTTTAATTAGGAGATAGTAAATATATTTTTTTAAACTTTACATTTAATACGTCGCCAACTAGTTGTAAAATTGTTAATGATGGCAGATGTTACAAGATAATTAAGGTAAACAAATGATAAATTATTATTCTCATTATTAAATTATGCTAATCATTAACATATGTTTACGGTAAATCTTAAGAAAAGTGTGGGTTTGAATCTAAAATTTTGTATAGGAGAGATTGATAGTTGAGAATCAATCTTATTTACGCATGTGTAAAATAGAAGTTATAATATCTTTCTTTAATAAGATCAATCCTAGTAAGCAGTGAGAATAATTTTTAAAACGAGAAAAGTGAGAAAAATCATTTTTCTCATATTAATTCTATTTCTCATTTGTTCATAAGTCGAATCAATCCCCTCAATCTATAGAAAGCATTTGTTATAAAATAATTGAATTGTTCTAAAATTATAAGTACAAAATAAACAAACTCATAACATCAAAGTAGGTAGCTAGTATGTTACTTACAAATCAAACCCTAGTTTTTATTCTAGATATTGTTTTTGCTCGCGCGTTAGAGGAGGTGCAAAGTCGTTTATTTCGTCGTTACGAAACAAAGTTATAATAATAGTATATATTTTTAATAAAAACTGTTAAAGGAAAATAATGTAAAAAGATTAAACAATATACAAGTTTTTTGGTAAACATAGTGTCTGACTTTTTGGCCGATTATTTCACGGGTTTGAATTCACCGCCACACAGACTCAAACCAGGTAAACTCTTCTCTTTAAGGAAGTTGACGTGACCAATTTAAAATTGTTTGCACTTAGCATGACTGAAATGAGACCTCACACATTTTAATTTTGGTGTTCTTTCACGCACAAGGTTTAGATTATATTTGAAAATTAACAACTATATTTGAAATTTGTTTGTTCAGTTTATACTTACAAATTTTATTATTTGTATAATTAATTATTTTTGAGAGCTTTTATCTGTCATACTTATTCAAAAACATATACCTGAAAAGGCAAAAGAACATATTAACTTGATTTCATCAAACTTGTGTTGAGAACATGATTATCACCCATTTCAATCTTTTTTACTGAATATGTTTACCTTATTCATAGAAAGTGATAATTTTACACTTCGGTGTATACAATTGAATTTAAGATTAGATTTCTTTGTAAATTTTAGGGATGTTTTTATGAGTTTTTTTTCCCTAAACCTT
>BQNB010058028.1:0-37950 GCA_026074375.1 Tanacetum coccineum
CTTTTGGTGTATAAAGATTAGTTTCCACATAATCTTTATATATTACTCAGGGTTTCTATCATAGTTGTTTCAGATTTATCTAAGACAACTTAAGCTTTAACAATCTAATCTAAGATCTGTAAAAAGGGGATCAATAATTCTTCTACAATTGGTGTCATTTTCAAAATGAGTCAATGTTTGAGGGGGAGTTTTTTGAAAAACAATGTTTTAATGTTGTTGGATACATCATCACATGACAATTCTTATGTATTCAACACATTATAAAAAGTCTCAATAACATATCTGGAATAATAATGACTACTCAATAGATTGTATGTTATAAGATGATTAGGTAGTTGAGCATAATTTTTTTCAAGAATTCTTCAATGACAATTCATAATCATTTAAAATTGTGTGCTCAACAATGCTAACCCTCAATTTTATATTCATTTTATAACTTGGTATCATTTTTTTGGTGTCAAACATATGTAAAATTGAGGGGGAGCAAGAAGATAAAGTTCTATATAATTCATGCTGATAATATTTTCTCCCCAGAGATCTTTCAAGACAAATTTTAATCACAAGGTATTTCAAAAACTAAGTAAATTAGTATTTAAAATAAGGGGAGAAATGTAATTAAAATGTGATCTTAAAAAATAATAAGTGATCTAAACGACTCAAAATGTGCTCTTCAGAAAAGGTTTTATGGTTACAATCTTATACCCAACAACATCTTAATTTTATGACGATTCTGAAGTCATAAGGTGGTTAGGTTAGGAATTAGTCCTATGATCCAATCAGAACCGGAGGGATCTACCCAAGGACACTCCATAGTTAGAAATAGCAGTCCTTAGGTAAGATTGGAGATGAATGAGTATAAGGGAATAATGCCGATTAAGATTGAGCTAACACTGGAACAATCACAACAAGGTGTTAGTAATGACGTCTTGGTAAGCATTGAAGGGGTTGAAGAATGAAAAAGAAATGTATGGATAAAGGGTGAAAACAAAGAAGCCCTCCCTACACCTTAGGCAAAAACCGGGTCAATACATAATCTATCAGTTTTCACAAAGATGAATTCTGATATTGAAGACGACATCATGGAACCAATGATGCAATGCAACAACCTTCCTAGCATTCGGGTTCTCTCACCAGAAACTTTATCTCATTTGTCAACTGAGGATACACACGACTTCTGTTGACTTTCTCACTCTGAGTTAGCTAATATTGAATAGGTGGCAGTTTGCTCCAGCCTCCGATTACTAAAACCAAAACGCACTAATCGAGTCTAGAGCCAAGAGATCTATAAAATAAATCTCATTAGGACACATTCCATTACAAACACATGTTGCACACCAATTAGTCACAGCTTTTAACAAGAGTCCTATGCATAATCCTTGGTTGATTGTGCCAGAACATCAGCGTGATACTATGGACTCACAATGAAGATGGAAAACCTTCTTGAGCCAGCATCAAACAAGCTCTTGGTAGGTGACTTGCGAGATTCTATATGAATCAAACTTGTGTCAACTGGAAAGAAACGATGGTGCGATTCAATGTGAATCAAACTTGTTCCAAGAAATGAATTGACGGCTTAATCAGAAAGATAGTAACTATCTGATTCACTCTTACCGTGTTGTCTGCTTTGAGACGTTCCGGTAATGAGAACTAGCAAGCATGGTAAATCTAATACATCTGTGTTTAGAAGACCCTACGCTTTGAGCTGGAAACCCTATCAAGGAGATTCTTTGAATCTACTATCACAGGTACAGTATTTATACTGTGAAGACGTCCTATGGAACCGAAGGTTAATCTAACCAAATCCGAAAGAATGACAAAACCATATTTGTCCACATGCTTTATTGCTAACTGTTTTATTTCAGGATACATAAAGATGGAGATGGTGATGCCTATTCCAGCTGAAGTCGAAATTTATTACCACATGCTCATCTCAAACCTACAAAAGAACCTAACAATAAAGCATCGAGATTCGAGAATCATGAAAGCTCAAGGAATTAAAGACAAAGAACTTCGCACAAACTCTAATATACAAGATTCTTTCCTCAAAAGATATCAAGTCTATCAAGGGAGATTGTTAGCAAGCTTTCAAGATGATGCAAAGTATGAGCATGTTGGTCAAGGCACAAGATCGCAAGGTGGCAAAGACGATCAAGATGGAAGGATAAAGATTTAAAGATCTCGGACAAAAAAACAAAGTTAAAAGACAATGACAAAGGCTAAAGATCAAAGATCACAAAGCATGAAAGAGCAAGCCTACAACGTAGACAGAGACAAAGATCATAAGAGCTCAACGACAAAAGCAATCTCATTGATCTCACGAAGGAGTGTCATAATGAACTCACTTCGGGGGAGATTGTTAGCCTCAAAATTTTGAGTCGAACAATGGAAGTTCGTTCATTAATTATATTAGGTCTCATTCATTAATTAATATACGTTGTAATAGGCTAGACGGGTAAACAGGCTCTTAAATGTAAGCTAACCGGTCACGTGTATCGGGCGAAAGCCCAAGTAAACCCGAGCCCGGCCCGTAGAATTACTAAAGGCATGAAAGCCTTTTAGTTCTCATACATATACACCTCCTCAAGGAAAGTGAGGAGGTTGGTCATTTGTAACTTTCATTTTGCAAATAATCTTCCATATTCTCTCTCACTTTCTCTCTCTACAATTCTTCTCATCTCCTTCCTACTTTTCTTGTTCTTAATTATGAAGTGAAGTGATTTCATGGTTCCGACAGTATTTAATTATTTTTCTTAATACATTGTTCTGGTCGATAGCTGAATACGTCGTATCTAGTTCTCTGTCTAATACATCGTGTTCACTCAGACCGATTAATATGGTATATCGATTATCTAGAACAGAAACTAAAATCTTGGTTTTCCTATTTGATTTTTCGTGCTAAATTTTTACTATCTTTCTTTAGAGCAAATCCTACTGATTGTTTATCTCTTGTTTTAGGTAGTGCATGACAAGGAGTTCTACGAACTAACTATTTACACCTTACAAAGAACCTGAACGAGCATTTCGATCATCGAGGAGACACTTCAAGACTTTAAGTCTTGACGAATTGAGATCGCCTGATTCAATCTACTTTCTGACCAAGAATACTCGGAGGAAGAAGAAGCGGAAGAAATAGAGGAAACCATGGAGCAATACATTGTAAGACCCGAACGACTAGGAATTAGGAGTTGCTTGGGCCTAAAAAGAGAAAAAGGATAGTTTGAAACTTAAAGGCCAATTTCATAGAGCTTTGAGAAAATACGTTTAGCGTTCGGTAATAATAAAGACCAAATGAACCATTGAGAAAGTACTCGAAATCGTTGACTTATTCCATGTTCCTAACATCACTGTGGATCAACTAATGCTCCGAGTCTTCCCTATATCCTTAACTGGAGCCGCAAGTCGTTGGCTAAGAAACGAACCAACTGGTTCAATAAAAACCTAAGAAGATGTTAAAACTAATTTCTTGAACAAATATTGTCCACCTGGTTGAACTGCGAAGAAAATGGAGGAAATCAACAACTTTCAGCAAGAGCCGAATGAAACCCTTTATCAAGTATGGGAGTGATTTAAAGAACTCTTGATGATTGTCCTCAGACCTATTTGACTAAGAGCACGGAGGTAATTATCATGTTCTCAATGGGTTGGAATTGCAACATGACAGATTCTTGACTCAAGAGGTGCCATTCCAACCATGACTGTTACCAATGCCAAAACAGCCATCCAATAAATGGCTGAATACTCTCAAAAATGGCACAATGGAACATCTAGAGGAAGAAGTATTAAGACTTCTGACAGAACTGCTGCTATAACCCAGCACATGAACAATCTAGTAAGACCAAATTCAAGAAGTGAATGAAAAAGTTGTGCAGCTCAGTATGATTGCAATGCAAGGAACCCCTTTACAACCAAAGATGCCCCTACAAAAGAAGGAAAAACTCAGAAGAACTTACTACACGCAACTTTGGTGGACTTTTTCAGGAGGGGAATAAGCAACAGCTCCAGGGTACTATCAAAGGAACAACGCAAATCCTTCGTACCAATACAAAGGCAATCTATGAAGAAGATACCCTACAAATACACGAGTGAAATCAGCAAAGAGACAGAATGAACATTTCAATTTGATCAAGAAATCCGAGCTACGACATATGCTGCCATATAGGCACCAAGGAGTCATCGATCAAATCTTAGAGATATAAATCGGGCAACATCAGCAAGGTAACACACAGGAAAGGAGGATTGGAAGCCTACCAAGCCTCAACTAAAACAAACCCACAGATCAAGTCAAGATCGATTTCACACTATTCAAGCTGATCACACCGAAATGCCTTAATTGGAGTCACCCCAATACGCAATATCCACTGGACAGAACGGTAAGCTGGTGTACAAGTCAAGACAAATGACGATTCCTTTTCCAAGTCGTTTAGATAATCATTACTATGAAGAAGAAGAGAGGATCTATGAGCCAAAATTCATAGAAGCTTATGGAGCTTCACATATCAATTACACCATACCCCGAAAGGAAAAAGACCGAGGAAGTTTCACTTTACCTTGCTTTATTAATAATGTTTGGTTTAACAATGCCCTTGTTGACCTAGGAGCTAGCGTTAGTGTAATGCCTCTCTTGACCTACCTTAACTTAGGATTAGGTGAATTAGCTCACACTAGGTTGACAGTTGAATTGGCGGATAGGATTATGAAATATCCAAAAGGAATAGCTAGAAACGTACTAGTAGGAATTGGTAAATTTACCTTCCCCATAGACTTTATAATTCTTGATATGATTGAGGATATCAAAGTGCCCTTGATTCTCAGAAGACCAATTTTGTCTACCGCCCGGTGTAAGATTGATGTTTATAAAAGAAAGATTACTTTAAGGGTCGGGGAAGAAAATATTATTTTCAAAAGTGTTAAACCTGCTAGTAGTTTAATTAGGAGGGTCTATATGCTAAGTTTGAGAGAAAGTGAACCTGCATTTAGAAGCTAGGCTTATTGGAAGGACGACTTGTGGTGCTAAATAGATCCACTTAGACCATTTCTTGAGATTAATGAATTAAATGATCTAAATGAACCAATTGAGCTTAGGAGAAATCAAGGTAATGAATTGATGCCCACCAATAAGGAAGTAGGTGTAGGGATAGAATAGAGTATGAGTGCATTTTAGAACAAATGATGAAGGATTTTGATACTAGAATTGATGATTACCCTAGTTATTGTGACGACGATAAGAAAATCCATATAGATTGCGCCTACAACTTAAGGTTTTCTTGCATGATAGGATTTAAATTCACTTACGCTAACTTTTTCCCATTATAGTATGTCAATGTGATGTCCAAAAAGTTTCATAACTCTATAATGAAAGATAAGATGGTGTACAAAGGAAATAATGTTATAGGAGCCGTAATGAATGTGCCTATTCTTGTTGGAACTTTTTCATTTGTGACTGACTTTGCAGTTTTTTAGAAATATGGGATGCTTATCGTGATGAAGGAATTGTGCATGATATTATTGCGAAGCCGTTCTTACGAGAATTGGAATTAAAAAGCATACGGTTTGAAGGGATAATTACCCTTTACAAAAGTGATGATGAAGCAACTTACATAAGGTGCGATCATATCCGGAGGTTAAAAAACCACACAAATGAGCAATGCAACAAGATCCATCATTACTGAAGGAAGTGAAAAAGAAAAGCGAAGAATGGAATTTCGCAATGCAACCAAAATCTTAAGGGGTTATACAAAGATTTTTGAATCTAGACCCGAATACATTCGAAAATGCGAAACGGAAGAAATGGCTCATATGCGGCACATTAGCGTGCTTGAGAAGGAATAAGACGAGAAGCTAAATAAAAGTCAAACATTAAAGGAATTGCTTAAATCAGAGCCGCTTCCCGGGAGACAATCCGGAATGTTATTTAATTTTGTTATCGAGTCTGTCTTCCCAGACATCAATACGGCGTATCCGCTCCATACCATACGGCGTATTGATTGTCTGGACGTTATCAGTCTTTATTTTTATTGCACTTTAAAAACATTATTGTCAGATTTTGAATACGGCGTATTCATTCATCTGATACGCCGTATCCACCAGACTGACCCGTAATTATTTTGTTTAGTTTAGTTTAAATTAACCGTAGGTACCAAGATAGGACCTTGTGAAAGAAATATCGACGAATATTGGTGGAGAATTTAAATATCTGGAGATCTTGAAGTGTTGGAGTCTTGAAACTTCAAGGCGGCTGTTCAACACAATCTTGCTCATAAACGCAACTTGGAGAATCTACCGAGCAATTATCAGGGGAGTTTCTCATTCTAATTCTTTTTAAATTCCCGTATTTAATGTTTTATATATACAACGAGGACGTTGTATAATTCAAGTGGGGGATGGAATTAGAATGTTTACTTGTCCTATTTTTCACACTAAAATGTTTAAATTATGTTTCAAATTTAAAAAAATTTCAACAGATTTTCTGTAAAATTACATGTTACATAACCCACCCACAATAATCCTTGTTAATATTATAAGGATTTAGCTTTTTCGTTTCAAAATGTTTACCCAAATTCAACAAAATATGTGTGTGCCGGTGATAGTTGTAGACTTTAGAACTTGGCTTGGTATATCACTCGAGACCGCAATGATAAGTACTATGGATTTAGATGGAGTAACTTGTTTAAATTGGTAAATTTTAGGATTAAACCCAAATCGTCTTTACTTGTTGCTTATTAACTAACTACACCGGTTAGTTAACCTCCCGTTTAAACCCTTTTCCACACTCATCTTTAGAGTGAAGATCCACTAGAACAACCCGTAGAGCCAATCCTTTAGGAATTTACACCAACTATTTGTTTCGTTACACCCTTACACCTTAACCTACCCTGTTAGATTAAGTCTAATTTACAGTTGCTAGTTGCTTAAAGTGTAAAGTTTGTATTTCCCCGAGTCTTGTTTCATTTTCTATCTATGGTACGGTTAGAAATTTGCACATTGCAAATTGGAATGTATATTAGTAGTCAAAGCTCATGTGATTTTACTACCATCATAATTAATGGTAAGTCTGAAGAACGAAGAACTACCGAAGAAATTATCCGGAATTATTATGATCGTGAAGTTGGTGAAACTACACCGAGATTTGAAGTTTAGTTAGCAAAAAAATCAAAAAATAATAAAAATTGCAAAAAAAAAATTATAAGTGAGAAAGAAAGTTTAAAGATAATCATTTCGCAAAGGAATTACACAAATGATCGATTTTTCGTTGATACGTCTTAAAAATCAACGATGTAAAGTATTGTACAAAGTAGAAGATATCGCCACTTGCCTTGTAGAGTATGTAAAGTTTTGGGATGCTTGGGAAGTTGACCATTACGGGAACGCCAACTTAGGTTGTTGTTTTTGATCTATGATCAAGACGTTGTAAATAGTTGTGTCTTTGTCATAGTAACAGTCAGAAAAAAGTGTCTAGCAACTTGTACTTTAAGCTTAATCTATTTGTTTCTTGATTTTTATTTAACAACAATTTACTTCCCTCTCACCTGATGATTAGCGGCTAGTTTTACGCGAATAAGGATGTGATCGAGCGTGCATGTCTATTTCGTCGTTACGGCAATGTATGCATGTCTCAGCTGCCTCGTTGGTTTACTAATTTTGGTGAAAGTTAGATGGTTCCTACCCTATATCATTCTTCATCCTAACCGTTGGTTAAATTCGAATAAGGATGTGATCGAACACACATGTCTATTCCGTCGTTACGGCCATGTATGTATGCTTCAAGCACCTTGTTGGAAGTGGTACTGTCTGTGAAAGATGTGGAATTCTCAACCGTAAGCCTTTCCATACAAAAACTCATATTTACCTTTATTAAACTTTTACTACCTTAGCTTTAGCGGTGGATATGTGTATCCTTGCCAAGCTTATGATAGAATACTCGTCACGATCGAGCAATTGAGCAAATTAGTTACATGTTACCACATAGATTAGTTGAGTGATTTGAGTGTTTTTATCTTCCTATTTCGTGAGGTGTTTGGTTGTGTACTTGTAATAGATCAAATAAGTGCTTTAACGGAAAATATCCTTAGGGATACATTTTTATAAACTTCTAAAGGCTACTTGAGGACAAGTAGGATTCAAGTGGGGGAATATTTGATGACATCAAATAACGTTGTATTTTATAACATCATATACCAATGTTATCAACCCATTTTGTACAGTTATTAGCAAAGAATTGTTACTTAATCGTTTATATTTGAATTGCAGTCATGAAGATATTATGAAGAATTACTATTCTGAAGACCAATACGCGTAATCCATCAAGGTAGATACGCGTACCGTGTCTGCCCTCACCAAATGACCACCGGCGTATCCGTGCCTACACTCACCAAAGACCACAGAGGAACAAAGATCAATACACCGTATCCAGAGAGAACTAATACACCGTATTAATCAATATAATATTCTGGAAGATATCAAGCGTGGTCCTTACTCTAAGAAATCCTTAATACGCCGTATCCAACCGACTTCCAGACCTTATAAATAGAAATCTCGAAAATGAGTTTTAAGTGTGCTAAATCATATTATCGATACCTAAACAACAAAATTCGATTTTCAAAAGAGAAAAAGAGCAGAAGAGGTCGAGCAACTTATTCAATTCCATAGGAGACAACGTGTAATTCCGTATACTTTAGTAATCGTTCAGTTTTTGGTATCATTCATTAACTCGGTTAGTTTACCTTGGCTAAATAATTGCTCTTGTATTTATTATGACGTTTGAAGGCTAATACCTTCGGGTATTAGCCATTATTATGAAGATCTGAATGTTTGGTATTTGTTTATCTCGATTTCTTGATTTATCATTGAGTGCTTGTTTATGTTTATCAATTTATACTTGTTTACGCGCTTTTGTATGCGACCTATCATTCAACTGGATCTAGTGACACGGACCAAGTAGATCTAGAGTCTGAGATAGCTCTCCATATAGTAATCTATACATCTAGAATCATAGTTACACAAATATTGTCCTTCTAAGTCTGTGTCTAGGATACGCTTTGGGCTTAACTAGTTAATTGGATATTGCCAATGGTTTATTGATCGTGTTGACTAGCAGGTGACCTAGATAATTCAACAAGTAACGTTCTGATTCCATTGGATAGTTGGACAAGTGGACTACTAGTGTATAAATTGCCATTAAGCGGTAAGTGGGTAAAGTCTCTATGAGCTAGGGTTTAACAAGATCACCATTGCTTTAATCCCAAAGATAGATTATAATCAGCAAATAAGGATGCTTTATGCGGATGCTTTAGCTGTGACAGAATTAATGTGTCTAGGTCTTAGGATGATGTAACGCCTATGTCTTAAGAATGATATGCCACCTCGAGAGAAGAAATCATTGCACATAATAAACAAACCAACTTTCTAATCGGATTAATAATGGTTAATACAGTTTTCTTATATTTGGCTCGACCGCTCTTTTATCTTTTGTTAATTAGCTCACGTGGGTAAAAGTGTCTTGAATTTATTGTAGTCACCAACCAAACCGTGCCAGTCTCTCAAGCTGAAACCCCATTTTCCTGTTAGAATTAGGAACTAGGACTGACATAGGTTTAGAATAGAGTATAATTAACATAGATTAGATAACCAAGATATTAATTAAATTGATAGATTTAACATCGGTTCAAGTGTTCGACACCCTACTTACCACGAAACTACTACCGATCAGGTACACTGCCCGTTAAAGTGTTGTTTTTGGTTTAGTCGGCAAAATATAAATTTAAAACTTGAATCAATAAATTATACACCACACAACGACACATCAAGTGTATGCTTCACTCTCGGGAAACACCCTGAAACCTACAAGGATGAGTATCCGCTTAACCAATCATACTTACCAATACCCGATCGGAATTGCGGAGAACATGCTCGTCCAAATTCAGAAATTCATATTCCCGGCTGATTTTGTTATCCTACAAATGGAGGAGGATGACAAAGTTCCTCTCATTTTAGGACGACTGCACACCACTGATGCTATCATTCGAGTAAAAAACAAAGAACTCAATATTGGAGTAGGAGATGATAGAATCTGTAACACCCCCAAAATGGGTCACAGCGGAATAAGGATCCGGGAGCGTTACTTCATAATAACATTGCACAAGACATGAGAGAACGACCACTAAACGTGTCGTTTGAAAATGATACATTGGATTTAATAAATTATTGTTACAAAAGCTCAACGGCTAAACTTGTTCATTCTTGAAAATGCGAAGATTTTTCTACATGACAACTATCCCCAAAATGTAATGCACGTAAATCTTTATAGAAATGACTCCACAATGTAGACCACCAATGTATCCTTGTTTCTTGTACCTTATTAACCTGAGAAAAACATGCTTAAAACGGTCAACATAAAGTTGGTGAATTCATAGGTTTGTAAAATGTATGAGTGTAGGACCGCAATTGTTTAGAGTGCGTATTGCATGGTATACAATATCCAAAACAGTAAGTATTGCATGGTATACAATATTCAAAACAGTAAGTATTGCATGGAATACAATATCCAAAACAGTAAGTATTGCATGGTATACAATATTCAAAACAGTAAGTATTGCATGGTATACAATATCCAAAACAGTAAGTATTGCATGGTATGCAATATCCAAAACAGTAAGTATTTCAAAGTTTCTTGCGTCCAATTGTAAAACAAAGCATGTTCTCACCCCAAAAATATATTTAAAACCAGTAAAACATGGGGCTATGAACTCACCTCGAGTAGGTTAATCAATAATATACTTCACAAGTGAAAAATGCGTCACGTAAATCGCCCGAATACAACCTAAACAGTTATAGGCCGTATAAGTACTAAGTACCTTAATTAACTAACATCATATATCATTCTACATAGCTAAATCACCATCTAATTGTGTTTGTGAAATTAAATCGCATTTAATACATATTAATCATGTATTTGTATTCTCGTAATCGTTAAATGATTTAATCGCCTTCATAAAATAATATTTATAAGGTTTAAAACAAGTATAAATATTATTTAAGTGAATCTAAAAAGTTTCGCAAAAAAATTTTTTTATTAAAAACGAACCAACACTATTCATCTCAGGAAATAGTGCACAAGTTATAAAATAGTGCGTAACTTTCTCGTTTTAAGCCCGCTTCTTACGTTTCTTATGTCCACGCTTTCGTATTAGGAAGATTTATTAAAATTTGACATTTTTATATTTTTAGTCCTCTGATGAACAGTGATTTTTACTGTTCATACCAGTTATAAACTTATTTTTATAGTTTTAATTATCGTAAAACTCGTAAACGGCGTAACTTATTCGTTATAGCTCTGTTTTTAGCGATTCTTTCGAGTACGTTCTCGTATTTAAAAGCTTTATCTTATAAATGATGTTTTCCAAAATAAATGTTCCTGGTGAACAGTAACTTTTTATAAAATTTATTTTATAAATCCTGTATTAACGTAAAACGTATAATTTATCGTATCTTTTTCGTTATTAATCCGCTTTTCGAGTTTCTTACCTTAATTTCTATTTTTTAAAAGTGCTAATTATCGTAAACTTGCGAAAATTATACTCTTTCGTTATTAATTGAAAATTACGATTTTATCATTTTGAAATCCGAAAAGTATCGTACAATCTGTGAAAATACTTCAACTTGGTTTAGATGTATTTTATAACTTGCTTTTATAAGTTTATGTTATAAACCGTATTAAAAGTATAATCGTGTTTTTATCGTATCTTTTTCGTTATTTATCCGTTTTTCGAGTTTCTTACCTTTTTGAAATCTTCATGAGGCGTAATACTTATAAAAATATAAAATGTATACCTTAAAAATCGAATTCAAACAGACCCTAATGAAATTCTTGATAAAAATATGTTAAAACTTGTTTTCGTAACTTTCTAGCTTAACCACTTTGTTACAAGTCTATTACAACAAAATTCCTTTTATCTCAAGCAAGCTCAGAAAAGGTAATAGAGTTTGTATAATGGCAAAGTGTTATTAGATAAGCATGATCTTCCTGTTGTGTATGATTCGAAGGAAACACTGCAACTTTCTCAAGAGAGTCGTTTAAAAATGAAACAACTTGACAAAGAAATAAAACCAAAAAATTATGCAAAGATTAATAAACTTTCTGAGGTTTTTGTTTCTCAAACAGCCAAGTCACGTAAAGAGGTCTAACTTTCAAATACTTTTAAAAGGACCAGTGTTTCTAAATCAATTTCTATACCTGATGATGAATTTTCAGATGATATTCCTTCTCCGAGTGTTGCACGAAAACTTTTAAATGAGGTAAAAGACACTATTATGACTCTTCAACGTGTTGTAAATTCAAGAATTTCATTAAATGAAAACACTTGGTCGTCCACTGTTCATCAAGAGCTTCACAAGATTTTAAAGAATGAAATTTCTCCTATTGTTAACAAATTTGACATAAGAGTAATATATTTTGAAAAGTAATTTTTAAAAGAAGCAGCTAAATTTATACGAAACTTCAAATCTCTTGCAAAAGAAGCTGATGAATCTCTTGATAAGATCACGGTTTTTGAAGAAGAAAATGAGCGTCTCTTGAAAAAAGTTGTCAGTCAGGATACTATGTCTATTGTGCAAAGTCCTTTGGTTGAAGATACATCTGATCTCCAAACTGAGCTTGAACGTACGAAAGAAAAGTTTGAAACTTGTATCATTAAAAAGGACGATGAATATGCTACTCTTTGGAATAACTGGTAAAAATAATGTGATGAATATGCTACTCTTTGTATCATTAAAAAGGACGATGAATATGCTACTCTTTTAAACAAAGAATGCTTCGTGATTGTTCAAAACAAGCTCCTACCTAAACTAGGAGATCCTGGAAGTTTTCTGATCCCATGCACCGTAGCAGGATCAGTTGAATATCTCGCCTTGGCCGATCTTGGCGCGAGCATCAACTTGATGCCATATTCACTATACACTTCACTCTCGGGAAACACCCTGAAACCTACAAGGATGAGTATCCGCTTAGCCAATCATACTTACCAATACCCGATGGGAATTGCGGAGAACATGCTCGTTCAAGTTGGGAAATTAGTGTTCTCGGCCGATTTTGTTATCTTATAAATGGAGGAGGATGACAAAGTTCCTCTTATTTTGGGACGACCATTCTTTACACTACTGATGCAATCATCCGAGTGAAAAACAAAGAACTCAACCTTGGAGTAGGAGATGATATAATCACCTTCTTAATCGTCAAAGCTATACGGCATTCTCATTCCAATGATGACACATGCTTCCGCGTGGATGTCATAGACGAAGTAACAGAGGAAGAATTGGATGCATTGCTCGACGATTCCAAGCCATTTTCCACCACATCAGAAAAGATCAGCAAATCATTTCTCGACCATGAATTTGAAGAATTCATGGCAGTTAAAATCAAAGAAATCCCTAAGCAAGAGGAAGAGTTTGAGAATAGTTTCAAAGTATTACCCCTCGAGGGAAATCAAAGGATCATGAATTCTATCCAAGATCCACCAACCAATCTTGTGATGAAACCTCTTCCGGAGCATCTCGAATATGCTTTTCTGGAAAAAGATTCTCTTCCTCTAGTAGTTATATCTACTCTACTCCAAGACGATGAAAAGAAACGTCTTGTTTTCGTTCTCAAGAAACACAAAGAAGCATTTGCTTGGAAAACATCCGATATTCTAGGAATTACCCTATCTTTTTGCAAACACAAAATCAACTTCGAGGACGATGCTAAACCTGTTATTCAAAGGCAACATCGACTTAACCCGAACATGAAAGAAGTAGTGAAAAAGGAGATTATCAAACTTCTCGATGACGGTATGATTTACGCCATCGAAGATAGTCCCTGCTAAGTCTGGTACACTGCATACCTAAGAAAGGAGGAATGACCGTTGTGAAAAATGAAAAGAATGAACTTGTTCCTACAAGAAAGTTCACGATGTTGGTGTTTGTATGGATAACCGAGTTAACAATAGCCACATCAAAAAGATCTTTGCCTTTTTACCTTTATAGATTAAATGCTAGAAAGGTTAGCGGGAAACAAATTCTTTTGTTTTCTCAATGGATTTTCTGGTTACTTTCAGATTCCAATGGAACTTGCCGACCAAGAAAAGACCACGTTCATTTATCCTTATGGAACTTACGCCTACAAGCGTATGCCTTTTGGTCTTTGCAACGCACCGGCCACTTTTCAGAGGTGCATGATCGCCATCTTCCAAGACATGCTTAAAACCTCCATGGAAGTTTTCATGGACGATTTTCAGTATTTGGAGACTCATTCGATTCCTGCCTCGCGAATCTTGAACAAATGCTCGTTCGATGCAAACAAGCTCATCTTGTTCTAAACTGGGAGAAATGTCGTGACCGAAGGAATTGTGTTTGGACACAAAGTGTCCAGTGCAGGATTAGAAGTCGACAAAGCAAAAATCAATGTAATACCAATCACTTCCACCACCTACTTAACATCAAGGAGTTAGGAGTTTTTAGAGGATATGCAGGTTTATCGTCGATTCATATAAAGATTTTTCCAAAATCATTCGTCCCCCATGACAAAATCGCGAGTAAAGAAAGACGCAGTTTGACTATCAATGCAGAATGCATCGAGGATTGAATTACTTCAAAGAAAAGTTAATGAACACACCTTATTATGGTTTCACCATTATGGTCGTGACTAGTTTGACTTTTATGTGCGACGCAAGCAATTTTGTGTCGGTAGCCGATGTGCTCGGACAATAGGAAGGAAAACATTTTCGCCATATTCATTGTCGTAGCAAAACTTTTCAACAATGCCTACACATTAACAATATTGAGAAAGAGCTACTCTCTCTACCGTAGTATTACGCTTTCGATAAGCTTTTTCGAGCAATCTTTGTTCATTTTAAAAACGTCATTTTACAGATCACTTCGCGTTGAAATATCTAGTTGCTAAGCAAGATGCTAAAACCACGTCTGATACTGGATTTTACTTCTCTAAGAATTTGAAATATGAGTTCAAAAACAGAAGATGGGCAAAAAATTGTCAAGCGGCCAGTCCATTTTCACGACTTGAAAATCATATTAGAGCATTAAGGGATGACGATTGATGCTAATTCCCCTACAAACACTTATGAACGTAACTCTCAATCGAGGAAGGATAACATTCCATGGTTACTGATTTTGCAATTATTCTCGTTGAAAAATTCTAGAAAGGTTTTAATTTTGTCAGCATTGAGTTTTTTTCGAAACTTAAGTTCTTTTGGGATGAACATATCTCTTTAAAATGTGCAGACGGCATGATAGAGGTGTGTTTACTTTGAGGACAGACGAAGATAATTTCTGACTGAATTTCATCATTGCCCCAACTTGTTTATAAATGATAACATTCCCTCAATTTATTTTTTTTATAAAGTCCAAAACATAGGAAAATCCTCTATTTTCATCATCTTATACATACATTACGAAAAACCCCTATCTATAATGATTATAATATAAATAATATCCAACATTTGCCACAACCTCCTCTTCACTATCCTACACCAGATATAAACAAATTAACCCAACTAAAAAAATATTTCCTCTCTAAACACCTATCTTATATCATAAGAAACCTAAAAAAATCAATTCAAACACCCCTCAACTCATATCATCATTACACAAAATACCCTCCACATTTCTCCTAAAGAACCTTCACATTCTACCAACATAATCATCACCTACAAATACACCCTTTATTTACTAACCCCCACTTCTACCTCAACATCCCCCACATCACCCAAAAAAAAAAATATATATAAACCTAAACAACATACAGAAAATCACAAACAACTTAATAGTAGAGAAAATTTATAGAGAATATTTAAATATATCCCTCACATATCCAAAAAAACCCACAAACAAATATTATATTAACATACATCAACCAAAAACTTCATCTTCCTCCACTCACACTCTCTCCTATCAAATTTTCTACCCTAATAATAAATTCCACTACTACAAGACACTCATACAATCCAATCATCTCCATTAATCCTACAAATACCCAAAAACATCAACTCAAATAATCTCACTAAAAAAATATCCTTACCTCTAATTCCTTCACACTAAATACTATACATCTCCAAAACCTCATAATTCCACTCCCATTCATATAAAACTCATATTCTCGCTAAAGTCTTAATAACATAATACATAACATCACATTCCTGTTCAACTTCAACCTCTCCACACTTGATCTAGCCCTCTAAACTGTCTTCAAATGTTCACGCGTCTACAGCACACAATTCGCACAAGTTTCAGAACGTAGTTTCCAAGATATAACTGATAATATATCCTACCTACTCAATGTGTTACAGTGAACCTCTACAACTCTACAATCCATATTCCTCTACACCACTACGCTACAGATGTCTAGTAATATTCTATTAAAGAGACAAGATATAATATACACACAATCCTACCACCCCTCAGTCATATACAACAATCCACCACATCACTATGAGATCAAACAACATCCCACAATGTCTAACACTTCAAACACCGCACTCTCAATTCCACCCCACTTCATTCATTAACAAACTTAATGTAGAGTGTCGTAAGAACTGTCTCTAAAATCAACTTCCATAATGTCACCAACCATATATGTACATCCATCTGAATGTAGTCATCACTCTCTCACGCTGCTCCTCAACATCACAAAAATCAATATCCCCAATCTAACGTCATCAGAATATATAATATATAGAGATAGATTTAAACAATAAAAATCACCACACCCAGAGAATCTCTACACCATTTCACCTCATATTAAATACATAGATAATTCCACACTCCGATCAGTATCATGACTACCTCATGTTCGATAACTTGCTTCGCATAGTTAACAATCCACATCCCTGTATCTCTTTATTATCTTTCATTACCACGTTCTATTACAGTATACACATTCACTACATCTTAAAATAAATCTTCCTCCTTATCTTTAATTACAATAACATTAATCTATAAAAATACTCACAATATCAAATCTCTCCAATCAAGCCCCTCCCTCCTATATTAATACTACCACACAACAAATAAAAACATCCAACATCAAAAAAAAAACAACAACACAAAATTTTATCCCACCGTGTGGGTTTTGTGCACCGGTTTCGTTGCGCTTTTATTTTTTTTTTTATTGTTAGTTGTTGTAGGAAGGGCATTTTTTTTACACCTATGATTACTACCTTTCTTTTTATCATGTTATTCAATGCTTCAATTGTTTACCAGGAGTCCATTATAAACATGTTGCGATATAGTATCCTAGTGCTTAACAATCTTAGTCGCTTATTCTTATAGAAGTTCATCTTCATTTAATCCAGTTAACTAAGGATGCATCTAATTCTTAACTTTGGATCTATCTGGGTAGATTCGTCCGGTTCCTGGAATATTGGGACTTCATAGATGATCCTTACTAACATCCTTATGATTAGACTTCTGTTAGTGAAATTAACGATGTTGTTGGTATAATGAACCAACATAACCTTTTTTCCCGCAAATTGAGTCGCATAGATATATTTTAATTCTCATTTTTTTTATATTTTAGAATAATAAACATAGTTTTTGAATATACATATGTGAATTAAAAGCCAAATGTGGGAAAAGTCTTAGGCGAGAAAATAATGGTCAGGCGATGAATGGTTTGAACAGTTTTGATTAATGTTATAGCAATTAATAAGCAATGGTCGTGACATTGATTGTATCACGAACATTGAAAAATTTACGAAAAATCTCCCTTAACGAATAGGCCCATTGCCAAATTGTGTGTCTTCTGAAAACATTAGTGAGGGATGAGTGTTGACAAGCAATTTGAAAGATTATGATTTGTAATCGAGAACAAATTCTTTGAAAATATTGTGTTTCATTTGAAAAACAGATAGATTAGCGGACTTTTTCTTCTAATGCTTAAAGAGTATAAGCGGCAATTGAAAACGTACATTCTCCTATTTCTTTGAGCTAAACTTTGAATGTCTTGTCAGAACAGCTCAGACGAGAACCGTACATTTTCGTTTGTGAGGTAGATATAAACTTTCTTTATCTGCAGTCCGGGTTATGTATGAATTTGACGACCATTAGGCATTTTAGAATAATTAGATCACATTGCTGTATTTGCAACCTTTATGAAAATCTGCTGAATCTGTCATTTAACACCGTTGCTAATGTTTAATCGATCTTTATACGCCGACTGTATAACAAGCCAACCTCCCTAGCGATGTTGCGAAGATTTCTTTTTAGAAAATTTCTTACTTTTATTCTGTTCTTATGTATTTTACTTTACTGTTGTCTCAGCTTGCTATTTGATTGGTGGATTGTAACTTTCGATACTTTGATTGGTGATTGTCTTAAGTGTCTTTGTTTGCCTTTAAGGATAAAACTGTTTGGATAAGCTCTTTGAACTTGATGTTAATGCTATTGAATATCGTGGTCTTGAATTCTCCAGACGTTATCTGTACGTTTATTGATCAGTGTCATTGAAGAAAGAACGACGCTTGATACTGAATTGTAGATCTGAACGTCATCTCCAGATAGATTCTGAAGGCGTTGATTGTTCGCGAGTTCTTAAATACTGTATCTTTTAGATTTGAGGAACGGGGATCGTTTCGGTAATCTAGATTTTATATATGAAGTGTTCTAGCAGTACAAAGTTATGTGGACGATCGAGGCTTTTGAAACCGCTTGTTGTGTCTCAATAGTCTATTTGACTATTTGTTATCCCGGAGCTATGTTTGATTCTGTCTGTGTTCAAAATCATCATTTGTATGATCTATCTAGATCCAACCTGTCTGAGCCTGTATTTTTCAGATATCTTTTTTTTGCAACAACTCTGAGTCCTTCTCTGTAGATCTAAACGATTAATTTGTAATGTATTAGACGAAGTACCTGCCACTGGACATTAAGCGTTGTTCGTCTTTCACAATTCGTTGGGATTTCTGCATTTGAAATTTTTGTGGGTCTCTTTCAACCTATGTTGATGCTAGATGGCACGAATGTGTGATGCTAGAGGCGAATGTCTCTTCTGTTGGGAACCATCTACAAGACAAACTAGTCTGAGAATTCTACCCGTTGGTTGCCACCTAAGAAAGATCTAGGATTGTGTTTTCTCATCGACACTAGTAGGTAGTTTTTTTATTGAAAACCTATGTCTTTTGGGATTGTTCTTTTTCGGTTACGTTACACCTTATTTTGGGCTCTTAGCGGGTTTGTTTTTGTTTGTTGTCTTATGGATGGACTTTAGCAAGCGAGTTGACTTACTTTCAGGAATTTTTAGTTTCACACAAGGTCATGATGGCTATTGAAGACACATTTGGAATGTGAGCAAACAAAGTTTGGTGTCACAAAAATTTTCTAGGGATCTAGCGAGTGTTCATCGTGTTCTTTTTCTTAGCTGCTCTAGGTAGTTGATTAATGAACAATGTCGTTTCGATCTATACCTAGATGAGCTGGTGCTATAATAATGTGATGAGGTTTTTGCTAGGGTACAGATTCTCTCTCCCTTAGTCAAATGATGTGTAGTGACTGTTTTGACAAGTCGTTTTTTCTTCGATTCATCATCATTGGGAGCAACCATGGTTGTGAAATTCTAGGGTCTTTACGACTTAGAAGCAAGTCGGTTGTCTAACAAGGGATTAGGTGTTTCTAGTGGTTGTCCAACAGTTTTATAGTTATTCCAAGATTGATCAGGCTTGTCAATAGCTATGACAATATTTCCTGTTAGTAGTGTAATTTCACTTAACTCACAATTATTTTAATGCTGCAATTGCAACACCCCTTGTTTCAGAATTGAGCTCAGAACATCAGCATTTTCATTAGATTTTTGTTCAGTTGTTACATTAAGGAGTCATTCTGGTTTTGGTCTGATCTCGATGTGCTTTGAATATATCGAAGCAGATCTTTGTAAGTTGTTCAAGTGTCGTTTTCTTTATGTTATCTGTCATTCTCTGCGAGTTTTTGAAATTTAGCCTTACTATGTTCAATTCGAATGTTTATTGTTTCAATTATGATGTCATTTTTACCTTGGTTCATTACCTTTTTCTTTTCAAAAATTGGACTTTGTTGCCTACTGATTTAAACATGTTTTTCATTCTGTAATTGTAGTTCAAGATGATACAATGTGCTTCGAGTTTTCCAAATATTTTGAAACTGGGCCCGGTCTTTTTTAGCAAACATTTTCAAGATCGAGTAATGATTGAGAGTTTTAGTTGTCATGTTTATCAGTTAATTGTAAAGGTAAAAGACGTTATGTCATGAGCATTGTTCAGATTTTGGTTCAACTTTCTTCTATTACTTGAATTCAGGTTGGCTCAGTATGCTGTTGTCCTGTAGCAGATACATTATCATCAAGCTTTCGTTATGTACCTTCAGCCATGTGCTCTTCATTACTCTACTGGGTTTGCGATTGCAATCCATCAACTTCTTTTTTTCTTTGATTATGTGCATCCATTCCTGAATTTGCTGCTGTTTATCTGCCTCTTGTGATTTGTCCCACTTGCTTTCAACGATACTAAACTAGAGCTTAATGCTTTTATCGAAATCAACCTTTCTTGTTAGTCTGCATCAAAGTTTTAATTCACTCCTGTGTCTTACTCCATTTTATGCAGCGCTCTTTTCTCAAATCGATTTTTACATAATCCAGTTTTGTTATCAGTGGATCACGGTAGTGTAGTAAGGAATTCGAATTCGGTTGAGTGTATTCTAGAGAGTAGTTCGTGTATTACATTATTTCATCATTCAAATAAATCTTTGACTTGATTGGACATCTGAAACTGTATTTCTGTGTCGTAACACTTTGTACTGTACTTTGTCTCGAGAATTTTAAAAGAGGCCATGGATCCAATCTTTGAAATTCGTTGTTATAAGTTGCTTCTTGAAGTTGATCCATGTTTAGGAACATCGTGCCTCGGTGTAGAAGTCTCTTAAATCTTGTAAAAAAGTGTCGTTAAATGCTGCGTTTGAATCCATTCTTCGTTCGACTTCTTTTAAGTCGTTGTAAATGACACTTGATGGTTTTGAATGAAGTCGTTGGAAAATGTACATGCAAACTTTCTTTTTGATTTGTCTTGAAATTAGTTATTGTTGTTATTTCTGAATCTGAACACGGAAGATAAGTTTTCTTTCTTCTCCATTTTACGTGAGTTGATGTGAAGTTGTTGGAATCCTTAAGTGGATTATGATGTGATTGAGATTTGTGCTTTGTAGCAATTCAGTATCAGGATATTTACACGTTAGTTAGTTCTCTGATTTAAAATGATAAATGATTAAAGGATTTTTACATATCAATAGAAACCCGTGAATGATTTGCTTCGGAATCAGTGGCCAATGATTTTAAATGTTTGTATTAAAAAAGATAAATTTTCTGGCTAGGGGTACAGCAGATTGTTTAAATAGGTCACCAATCTAAATCGGTGCAAAAAGAAGTAAGATGAGGCCGTGAGCTTAGAACAACAATGTGTACACAAATTCAAAAACCTAAATAATGTTACAATATAGTAACGGTAGGGTTTTGGCTCAAAAAATATTAACTCACTAAAGGATTCGGTTCGGTTAGGAGCAGCTTCCGTCTCGTTTTTCTCTTTCGATTTGAGAAGGTCAACCGGGCCTGTATCGGACGTACGGATCAATAGTTAGGGCTGTATTTGATGAAACCTTTTCTTACCACAAAACGCGTTTTCAGTGACACCAAAACGCATTGTAATGTGGTTGAGATTGGTCAAAAGCAATGGTCAAACGCAAATGCGTCAAAAACGCATCATATTACTATTCAAAAATATCAAAACGCTAAACCATAATAACATTTCGAAAGCAGTGAAAAAAGGTTTTGATTATTTTATATTTTCACTTTCCTTTAACCAAAATGCAATGATTGCGTTTTGAACCTTGTTTATAAAAAATCAAAACGCAACAATGAAGAAAGTCAAAACGCAAAAGGAGAAACTAAAAAAGGCCAACAAGAAATTTTGTCCAGGAGATGTCAAAACCTTTTTGACTTTACCTTGATTTTCTCTGCCAATTAGTACTTATGCTTGATCTTGCTTAATAACTATAAACATTCACAATTCAAGCACAAAAATTGGTGTTTTGATTTTTTTTTTATGACTTCTTTTTTTACCCTGGAATTATGATATTGTTGGATCCACACAATCAAGCCCGAATCACACGTAGTTGATGCAATTTTACCTCCCGATTCGTAATTTTTAGGATCCCTATAATAACACTTACGTCATACAATCGATCACGAAATTGGAACTAGAATGAGAATGAGAGAGCTTGTTCTAGAAAGAGGAATACTAGAGAGAGACTTGAGAGTGAAAAGAGAAATGATTTTTTGATATTTTAAACAACACTTACTTTGCCAAGTGGAAAAGTTCCTTATATTACCCGACATTAAATAGTGAGCGCGGGTATTTAATGAGGACCTGGGCTTCGGGTTTTGCTTGGGATTAAACCAAAAACATATACAATATTAGATTATCTTCGAGCGATTTCACCTGATAGTATTAGATACAAAACATTAATAATAAGAAGACCACGAAGCTCCATTGTAGAGTGATCGATTCCTTTTGTTAGATCAATAGATTGAGGCTAATCAAGATACCTCTTTAAGTTTATGAATCGACACTTCTCACTCCTTATACTCTTTACGGTCACAACCATATACAACTCCGGGTTTGCTTCCTTACTAAACAAAGTCCTCAATTGTAAAATATTAATTAGTGGTAACGTGACAGTATAATTAAAGACCGTTTATTATTCGTGAACTATATTAATATAATTAATATATAATATAATATATTTAATTACATTAATAACTGTTATCCTCTGTGTAAACTCTGTGCGCCCATGCTTACGTAAGTTCGGCATATATTTATTTCTGCTTATTGACATATCCTCACACTTTGTTCATCACTTATACAATCGTTACTTAGAGATCTTTGTTGGTGATTTTAGTGTCATCAAGCCATTTAGGTAATGGTGATTTACTGGAGATCAATGAGGTTTCATGTTCGGCTCGAAAACAAGTTAGGGAAGTGTGGAAGGTGTCACGCTTGTTGTGTAACATGTAATCTATCAAGACAGAATCTACAGGGTTTGACGACGTAAACACTTTGTTGTTTACGCATAAAGTCTGTGTATAATGGCCAAAGCTATTGAACATTGGTTTACGCGTCAACATGCTATACGGCTTAGTTTCCGGTCGTTAACCTTTCGACAGAAAACTAGACTTGAAATGTTTTATTCCGACTAAAGGATTATTTTGACGCTCGTTAAACAAGTATAACTTGTATGGGACTCTACCGTAACAGATAAAGTTTACGCCGTAAAAGTTATGTCAGACAGTCGGTAAAAATGTTTAACCTCATTATCTGCTGTTAACTGTCCTTACTTTATTGTGATTAATTTGCTCAGAACATTTTGGTCTCAATGGCTACATATTATGAAACACAAAACAATAAAATAACCCATACATATTCCTTCATTGTTTTGATTGTGCTTTTTATCCGTGAGAACACAAATTGCTATTCTTGTTTATTACCCGATAGAGATTTGTGCAACCCAGGATTTGATAGAGTCGAATCACTTTTATACGAAAAATGAACCTCAACAGATACACTGAGATTATCCAACGGATATATCAACAACACACTTAATTCTAACAACGTATCAAAGTAAATGGTTGTGTTCATGGCTGGAAAAATTCGGTGAGGTTATGACTAACGAATATGGGAAAATTGGCACGTTTGAGAGGCATGACTTTTAGAGCTGATTGGCAGGAACAAGATGCATTTTTGTTGGACAACGTTGAAGGGTGGTTTATGTGTTGGACTCACGATGCCGGAATTGTGTAAGATGCAACAGAGAAAGCGATTGAATAATATGGGCAAAGTGATAGAGAAGGATGTGTACATAGGCAGGGACTACCTATTGATGTATGTCTGAGTTTCTTTGATGTATATACGAATGTTAAATCTGCTATGAGTTGTGAGCTTCACATTGAATCCACGTACATGTAGAGGTTCTTCTAGTAGGACAATTCCTTGTGTGTAACTTGTTAAGCATATACATAACTGCTCGATTCTAGATCTTCCGGTCACTGGAACTGTTTATAATGAATCCTTAGGATCCTTGGACAATACACACAACATGGCTTAAAAATAGATGAATTCATTTCTGTTTCAAGTATAATTGATAAGTTTCCTCATTTCTGGAAAGATTTCAAACATACTTTGAATTATGGTAAAGATGATTTGTCTTTGGTCTTAAATGAAGTGTCCTGGCCGTTTTATTATAATGAATCTCTAAGGGAAGGAAGTGTAGTGTGGAATTTAGTACTTTACGTGGGTGATGATCATTTCCGCTCCGTTCATGAAAATGAAGTGTAGTGCTGGAATGTAGTTTCCGGGGAATATAGGGTGTACATAAATATTCGGGGAAACGGGGGGACATCGAGTGTTGGGGTAACTGGGTGGATATTGGGGGGAAATATCCAGGGGATCGAAAAGATCTAATTAGGGAACGAAAATCTGTAGTAGTGGAAACTGGAAAATTACCTTTTATTCGAACCTATGGGGTGGGAGGGGAATAAGTATTCAATCTTGGGGACTTTCTATTTGGAATCTATCTAAGAAACTTATTGGGGAATTAAAAAAAATGGCGGAAAAATTTTCTTTTACATATGGAATAAACTCTATTACTTTGTTTAATGTTTTGAATGTTCCAAAACTTCGTAAGAATTTCGATATTTAGGTCTTATTAAATAAGTGTGTGAGGATATATGGTTTATAAATCGATAAGTTATCTTATTGAAAAGTGTGTATTTGCTTAGATTTGTATTATAGACAATTGGTATGGTTTTGTATGAACTGATATAAAGTTTCGAGTTGGTTCGGTTCTCTTTCTCAATGATTGTGTAATTTTGTTGGGCATTGTTGAGAGTTTACTAGCGAAATGAAAAGGGCGAAAATGTTTTCCTTCCCATTGTTCAAGCACGGCTCCGACAGCAAAATCGATTACATCGCATATAAGTTCAAACGGTAGCGACCAGTCTGGTGAAACCATAATAGGTGCGTTCGTTAACTTTTCTTTGAGTAATTCGAATGCCTCGATGCATTCTTCGTTGAAGTCGAAAACTGCATCTTTCTCGAGGAGTTTTGTCATGGGACGAGAGATTTTGGAAAAATCTTTAATGAATCGACGATAGAATCCTGCATGCCCTAGAAAACTCCTAACGGCCTTGATGTTAGTCGGTGGTGGAAGTTTGGTTATTACATTGATTTTTGCTTTGTCGACTTCTAATCCGTGCTACTGGTCCACTTAGTGTCATGCAAATTTCCTTCGGGTACATGAAGTGACGCTTCTCAGTTTAGAAACAAGATGAGCTTGTTTAGCAGTCGAACGAGCATTTGTTCGAGATTCGAGAAGGCAGGAATCAAATGAGTCTCCAAATACTAAAAATCATCCATGAAAACTTCCATGGAGGTTTTAAGCATGTCTTGGAAGATGGCGATCATGCACCTTTGAAAAGTGGCTGGTGCTTTGCAAAGACCAAAAGCCATACACTTGTTGGCGTAAGTTCCATAAGGACAAATGAACCTGGTCTTTTCTGATTGGTCGGAGAGGTTCATTGGAATTGAATATTAACCAGAAATCCATCGAGAAAACTAGAAAAGAATTTGTGTTCCGTAACCTTTCTGCATTTAATATATAAACGGGCGAGAAAATGATCTTTTTGAGTGGCCTTTGTTTAACTTGCGGTAATATACAAACAAGTAACGGTTAGTATGATGTTCTTGTATGAACAAGTTCTTCTTTTATTTGTACAACGGTCTTCCTCCTTCTTAAGGTAGCTGTATATTAGACTTACCTGGACTTATCTTGTTGCGTAGATGATACCGGCATTCAAGACGTTTGATAATCTCCTTTTTCCACGACTTCTTTTCATGTTTGGGTTAAGTCGAGTTTTTCCTTTGAATAACAAATTTAATCATCTTCAAGTTTGATTTTGTGGTTTTGCAAAAAGATGGCTAATTCCGAATATAGTTGTTTTCAAGCAATCGCTTATTTTTGTTTTTCGTGTGTGAGAATAGAACAGACGTTTCTTATTCATCATCTTGGAGTAGAGAACGATATATATACTGGATATAAGAGAATCTTTTTCCAAAAACGGCATATTCGAGATACCTCTGGGAAGAAGGTTTCATCACAAGGATCGGATTTGGTGGATCTTGGATAGAATTCTTATCTTTGATTTCTCGAGGGTTGGGTTGGTATATATATACTTTGAAACTAATTCTCGAACTCTTGTCCTCTTATGCTCAGGGATTTCTTCGTTTTTAACTTTGCTCCATGAATTCTTATTTTTTAAATTCCATGGTTTTTCTTGTGTGAAATGATTTTATTTTTCGCTTATCTTTTTATCTGATGTGGGTGGTGGGGGAAAATAAAATAGCTTTGGGAATCGTTTTTCGTGCAATGAATCCAATTATTCCTTCGTTACATTCGTCAAGGTATCCTTATGCGGGAACCAATAAAAGCAATGTGTTATTCATGGATGAGAAGGAAGGGTCGCATAGCTTTGTTAATTATGAAGGCGATTTATCATCTCCTACTCCAAGGTTTGAGTTTTCTTTGTTTTTCACTCGAATGATTTGCTCAGCTGTGTGCAGGATGGTCGTCCAAAATGAGAGAAACTTTGTCATCCTCCTCCATTTGTAGGTTAGGATAATGAAATCGGCCGGGGGAACACAAATTTCCTTAACTTAAATTGAGATGTTGTCTCCGCAATTTCCTATAGGGTATTGGTAAGTATGATTGGCTAAACGGATAACTTTGTCCTTGTAGGTTTCCAAGGGGTGTTTGGAGGTAAAGTTTTAATTAGTGAATATGGCTATCAAGTTTGATGCTCGCGCCTAGATCGGCCAAGGCGAGTTATTAACTGATCTGCTTCGGTTATTTGCATGGGTAATAAAAAATTTCCAGGATTCTCTAGTTTAGGTTAGGAGCTTGTTTTGAACAATCGCGAAGCATTTTGTTTAAAGAGTAGCATAATATTCTTCCTTTTTAATTATACAATTGAGTGCAGTAGCCATATTCATCAATTATGTTTACAGTTATTCAAAGAGTAGCATTTCATCGATCCTTTTTATGTTACAAGTTTTCAACTTTTCTTTCGTACGTTCAAGCTCATGTTTGTGAGATCGGATGTATCTTCAACAAAGCGACTTTGCACAAAGTCATTAGTTTCCTGACTGACAACTTTTTTAAAGAGACGCTCATTTTTTCTTCAAAAACCGTTGATCTTATCAGAGATTATCAGTTCTTTTGCCAAGAGATTTGAGTTCGTTGTAAATTTGTAGCTGCTTCTTTTAAAAATTGCTTTTCAAAATATATTACTCTTATGTCAAATTGGTTAACAATAGGAGAAATTTCATTCCTTTAAAATCTTGTGAAGCTCTTGATGAACAGTGGACGACCAAGTGTTTTCATTTAATGAAATTCTTGAATTTACAACACGTTATGACGAAGTTCAAATAGTGTCTGTTAACTCGTAAAAGTTTTCGTTGCAGAACATCGGAGAAGGAATATCAGTGAAAATTCTTCATGGTTCTAGAATTGATTTAGAAACACTGGTCGTTTTAAAAGTATTTGAAAGTTAGACCTCTTTACGTGACTTGGCTGTTTGAGAAACAAAAACCTCAGAAAGTTTATTAATCTTTGCATAATTTTTTGGTTTTATTTCTTTATTAAGTTGTTTCATTTTTAAGCGACTCTCTTGAGCAAGTTGCAGTGTTTTATCCGAATCATACACAACAGGAGGATCATGCTTATCTAATAACACTCTGCCATTATACAAACTCTGTTGCTTTTTCTGAGCTTGCTTGAGATCAAAGGGATTTTAATAGTCAAGAGCCATTTTCTGTTCAATGTGGTAAAATAAGTCTAGCTTAGGTGAAAGCATGTGCATCGTTTGAATTGATTGACTCGTTTTAACCAAAATGTTATCTAATTCCTTAATCTTTTTCTCAAATTAAATTAGTTTATCAAGAAGCTCGTCTTTACATGTTTTAAAATCATTCTTTAACTTTTTCCTTTCTTCTTAAAGATGAGAAACAATTGATTTTTCTTTTGAAAGCGGTTATTTAGATTTGTAATTTCCTTATTTAAAGTCGTTATTGTTTTAGCAGAACTTAAGTGAAGAGCATTTATCTTTTAGTAAGACATTGTTCTTGATAAACCAACTTTCTATAACCATTTATAAGTTCATTAAATTTGATTGATTGAATTCAATACATTTTTCTTGTTCTTTATATCTAGCAAGCTCAGTGGTCAAGTCGGCATTTACTTCTTTCATTTTGAGATTGACCATGTTGACTTTCTCAACCTCAATTACCAAATTATTTTAATGATCAAGATAAGAAAGGTTTTCCGCATTAGTATCAGGACGGGATGTTGTCCTACTGTTCCTCCACTAGGATCCATTTTGGCCTTTGCAGGAATAACATTACTGTCATTCTATTAAGCTAGATGTCGTCTAGTAGTGGGCTCGAGTAGCTTAGTATATTTTGAGTAAACATATTGAATATCTCATTATTATAACAACTCTCATATTGGTGTACCTCAGCTGATTCATCTGAATCATAGACGAGAGCTTTGTCAGTTTGAGTACCCAATGTCAATGCTTGCTGCAAATTAGCCATTAAGATGCAGTTCGCATTGACTTCCTTAATTATTCTTGTCACTGAGTAGCCATCAGATCAAATTCCTCAGCTTAGAGTTGTATCCCTGCTTCTTCCCCCCCCCCCCTCCTTTTGCGCTAATCAACAAACTGAGTTAAAGATTAGTAGCATCCCCTTCTTCATTGTATGCCTTGCAGTTATTAGCCTAATGACCCCCAATCCTTTACAGTTGTAACACCACACTAAATTGCATTTGTTCTATTACATTAACTAGCCCGTGCTGCTACAACATTACCATTCCTATTATGATTAGCATTATGATTTGTAATCCCTGGAACAACAATAAGCCCATTCTGATTCCCAACATTCTAAATACTTGGATTTTGAATTGCATTTTATACAACCTGATTTCCTGCATTCTGCATTGCATTATACCTATTCGGATTCCCAACAATCAGCCATACATTGTACCCAATCTGATTTCCTGAATTCTGCCCAGCATACTGTCTAAACTGATTCCTACCTTTTCCCCTAACCATTTGCATCTGTCTGTCTTGACCCATATTCATACCTGGTTGTGCAATCTTCCTGTTGCGTGGGTTTGATAAAATTCTTTGGTTGTTTTTTGTTAGAGTAGAGTAGTTTAGTTTGAATGCCTTAGCCATTAGTACAAGTGCCATGTTCATTGCAGTTGTGGGATTTGTGATTTCATCAGGGTTTTGCATGTAGTTCGTGTTGAATGAAGGTTGTAGGACATAGTTGTTGTTGGGTGATGGATGTTGCATGTAGGTAATTTGAGATGGTTGATCTGGGTGAAGCAATGGATAATTGTAAGGATTATAAGCGTTTGCCATTAATGCCAAATGATCATGTGTTTTTGCAAGTCGTTCTGCCCTGACTTCATTAACCGCCTCATGTTTCATCTTCAAGAAATCATACAACTAATTGTAATCTACCTTATACAAATCCTTTGTTTGATGAACAATAGTGACATGTCGTTTCCATTCTGGCTGGAGATTGTTTAGAAACTTAAGATTACTGGCAATCTTTTCTAGAAAATGTTTGTTTATGGAAAAATCATTCATTAGCTTTGCGAAACGATGATAGTATGATTCAATCGATTCCCCTTCTGTAGAATTAAACTTTTCCCATTCATTGAACAGCTTATCCTTTTTCTCCTGAGCCCCAATGTAAGATTCTTTCATCATCTGCTCAACACGTAACCAAATTTCCTGAGTAGTGTTACAACTGTCTACTACAACATAGATGTCTTCTGGAAGACCCATGAGTATAGTCTGAATAGCTTTATCATCTTTTTCATTTGCTTTTCTTCATTCTTAGTAAGTTCATCATCTGTCTGCTTATGAGTAGATTCAGCTATAGGAGGTTCACCGTTTGGATCACCAGGTTTATAGATCATTCGTCTTACATACGGACCGTGAATAATGGAGTTCATAAGTAATTTCCATTTACTCTTTGCATAACAGAGAAGACGACTAGACCATGGAACATAGTTGTCTTTGTTGAGCATAGGAGGATGATTTTCGGAACCAGCAACATAGATATCTTGTTGAGTCGACATTGCAAAAGATTAGTGTGTGAGAAACACGATCTTAATAGATTAAGTCGTGTTGTGGTATTGTAACTGTGTTTGCTTTGATAACGTTTGTTTGTTTGTTGAGTTTCGTAGCTTTAAGGACTAATGGTGAAATAATCTTGATGTTGCAAGGACAAGTGGTTGATAATAAACGAATAAGGACTAACGATGTAATGATTTTTTAACTTTAAGGATTAATAGATGTTATAAGGATGAAGGTTGCAATCTGTTTCAAAAACGAGATCGAAAGTGTAAATACAAGTTAGGGATCAGAACTTCAAACCAATTACTTTCCCACCAAAAATTGTTAACTTCTTCCTTGATATAGAAACCCTAAACCGTTGTTTATGTGTGACTTAAACCGCAGTGTGAACTAGTAAACAAATGATAAACTGCCTTCTAACACTAAACAGGACGCAATTTATCTGAGACCTTAATGTGGTACTAACTTTAACCGCGGTGACCAATGCTTATACGCGGATATGATTCCTTGACGCGGAGAAACATGTGATAAACATGAAGAAACATGTTATACACCTGGAGAAAACCAGTGATATAACAGCGGGATACTTTAATAAACACGGGTTTAGATTTAAACGTGGAATGGTGATGTAACCTGTTATATTCGCTGTTGCTTTTTGTTAACTGCGAGAAAGCTTTAAACTCCTACACTTTCGTTTCTAACTGCGAGATCTACTTTGTACCTTTAAGGGAGATAAACGCTGAATTACTTTGTTACTTTGTTGACATCAAAGTTGTCTCTTTTATTGCATCATTAGCCCTATGGAAAAATAACCAATTTGGTATAATTATTGCAAAGAATTGTTACTTATATCGTTTTTGTGTTTGAGAAATGCGAGTAATTAGGTGTACTTGGTGAAGTGGGCATAAAAAGGCAGCATTTCTGGAGCTTAATGTAAGATATTTGAAGATTTCTGTTTGACACCAATTTGCCGTATCCATCAAGGAAGATACGACGTATCTGTGCCTGTAATTCACAAAAGACCACGAAGGAAACAAGATCAATACGCCGTATCCAAGGAAGACCAATACTCCATATTTAAGCTATGGAAATAAAATATTCTAGAAGATATCGAACGTGGTCCCTACTACAAGAAACCCCCCCAATACATCATATCGAAGCCTCTCGATACGCCGTATTGACCTTTTTCAGACCTTATAAATAGAAAACTCAAAAACGAGTTTTAAGTGTGCTAAATCATATTTTCGATACCTAAACTATAAAAGTTGATTTTCTGAGGAGAAGAATGAGCAGAGAGAAGAGGTCTGCAACAATTAATTCCATAGGAAACAACTTGTAATCTCCTATACTCTTGTAATCATTCAGTTTTTGGTATCATTCGTTAACTCGGTTAGTTTACCTTGGCTAAATTATTACTCTTGTATTGATTATGACGTTTGAAGGCTAATACCTTTAGGTATTAGCCATTATTATGAAGATCTGAATATTTAGTTTGTTTATCTCGATTGCTTAATTTATCATTGATTGCTTGTTTATGTTTATCAGTTTATACTTGTTTACGTGCTTTTGTTTTGGCGACTATTCATTCAACTGTGATTAGTGATAGGGACAAGAAATCTCGTGACGGGTGGTCTCCATATAGTGATTTATACATCTAGACCAATAGGATCACAAATAACGACCTATCTTTGCCCTTAGATTGTGAGCTTAGTTGGACCAACAGGTGACCTTGGGATCAACGAGTACATTCTCAATTAATTGGTAAAGACTTGGTTAGTGGACTACTAGTGTATGAATTGCCATTAAGCAGTAAGTGGGTAAAGTCTCTATGAGCTAGGGTTTAACAAAGATCCACCATTGTTTTAATCCCTAAGATTAGATATTATCAGCAATATAGGGATGCTTTATGAAGATACATTTATTTTGACTTAATTCTTAGTATCTAGGTATAAGGAAGATAGTACCCTTAATCTTAAGAGATGATATGCCGCCTCGAGTGAATAATCTTTGCTTAATTAAACAAACAAGTCCTGATTGGATTATTAATGGTCATGACAGTTTTCTTTATATTTGGTAGACCGCCTCTTTTATTCTTTTGTTAATTTGTTGCGATAGTGTTGTGCTTTAGTATTAAAAATTGCTTTTTTGTCAGCACAAAACTGTGCCAGTCTCTCAGGCTGAAAACCCCCTTATCCGTTAGATTTAGTATTAACATAGGTTTAGCATAGGTTTAACATAGAATAGAATTAACTTAGTTTAGATAACCAAAATATTAATAAATTGAAAAATTATTTCTCGCTCTTAGTGATCGACACCCTACTTACCACGAAACTACCACCGATCTGGTACACTGCCTATTAAAGTGTTGTTTTTGGTTAAGTCGGCAAAATATAATTTTAAAACTTGAAATCATAAAATCACACACCTTACTACAACACAAATCAAGTTTTTGGCGCCGCTGCCGGGGAGTGAAAATTTAATCTTGATTTTTATTTGATATTTTGGTTTTTAACATTAGATTAGATCTAACCCTTAGGATTAGTGTATAATTTTGTATATTTGTCTTTAATTGTTTGCTTGTATATTTGCTTAGTTTAGTTGTTTGTGTGTTTAATTGTTTTCTCTAATACACTGTTCTGGTCGATAACCTGATACGGCGTATCCACTTCCATTGGATACGGCGTATCCAACCTTCTTATCCAATACAGCGTATTCGCTCAAAAAGATTAATACGGCGTATTCAGATCCATTGAATACGGCGTATTGAGCATCTGATACAGTAACAGAAGCCTTAAAATTCGTATTTGATTTTCGTGCCTAATTTTTTTATCTTTCTTCAGAGCAAATCCTGCTGATATTTTACCTTTGTTATAGATTACAATTATCAAAGCTAGTTGATTGAAGAAAGTAATGGCAAATAACAGGACAAAACCAACCACGAAAGAATTCGCAGCTAATGACCAAGCAAATTATTATTCAGGAATTACAAGTATTAAGGTGAATGGAAAGAATGCCTATGAGCTGAAAGGAAAATTCCTTGATGATTTGCACAATAATGCCTTTAGTGAAACTAATGGGGAAGACGCGGTTGAGCATATCAAATACTTCCTGAGAATTGTTGACCCAATTGATTTACCCAATGTAAATCAGGATAAACTTAGAGTTCTTGTTTTCCCAATCTCATTGGTTGGAGATGCATGAAAATGGTTTGATGAGATTAAAGGATCAATTAATAGTTGGGTTGATTTAACTGCTAAATTTTTTGGAAAATACTACCCGCCTTCTTGCACTAGCGGTATTACAACCACCATTATTAAGTGGGACCCTACTAATCCAATGTTCGAATACTGGTTGGCCTAAAAGTTTATGAACTATAAAACGATGGATATATTTACCAAAGGAGCTTACTAATGAAAAGGGATAGAATCTTAAGGAGGAGTGCTCAAGTGATGTGAATGAAACTGCCGAAATCTTCAAGATCCTTCTACTACTTACTTGACTAACGAGAACTTGTTGTAAGACATCTCACATTGATTTACCTCTATAATATTATTACAATCGTCATGGATCTTGTTTACTTTCGAAATCCAAGGAATCAGACGTTACGAGGAGTATGTGTTGGATAATAATATGACAGGGAACTTGGAGGAACCATGGTCAGAAAAAAGGATTACCATATGCAACTGTGTGATCATATTTGCTACATATGATTTTAAGATGAATGACTATATGCTACATGTAGTTCAAAATATTGATGGGTTTTTTAAACGGTTGGAGTTTATTTGCGCCTTTGGTTCATAGTCGGCACCTTTTGACTTATTTTTTAGGATCACAAATGGTATGATGAGTTGACTGATGGAAAGCTGAAAGAAGAAACTTTAACGCATAAGGCCAGAATTAAAGAATCATGGGGGTATGCAACTCCCGGAGTAATGAAATTCTACGAATGGTTGAAAAATAGTTTCAAAAACTTCCAAGAACTAGATTATGATGTATTAGTAAAACTGGAAGAATGTTGATGGAAGGTAAATGATCATGAGAAAGCCCCATTCGTTCGATGGGAAAATTACGGTCAAGGACCGTATGCGAACACCAAAACTAAGAAGGATTATGACCCTTATCTTGATAATAACCGTGATACTCAAGACACTAAGAAGGGACGTCATGATCTATCGACTTTCACTATAAGAAGATTCGAGATGGTTAAGTATTCATTCAGGGATGACGAAGAGTATGTAGCTATAAAAGAAAATGAATACGATGATTTAACAAATACAAGCAAGGAAGCTATCCACACATATCAAGAAATCTTTCGCATGATGGACGAAAAGGATGAAGGTGAACGCAGAACGAAGAAGTGGAAGGAAATATTATAACTTAAAGAATTAGGCTGTAAGAAAAAGTGCTTCCCGGGAGACAACCCGAATTGTTATTTATTTTTATCGAGTCTGTCTTCCCAGACATCAATACGACGTATCCGCTCTATACCATATGGCGTATTGAATGTCTGGACTTTATCAGTCCTTTATTTTTTTAAGCACTTTAAACATTATTGTCAGATCTGTCAATACGGCGTATTCATGCACATGATACGGCGTATTCAACAGACTGACCCGTATTTAGATACTTTTTACAAGTTTCTCAATACGGCGTATTCCAGTTTATGGATACGGCGTATTGGTTTCTTGTACAGTTTATTTAGCTTATTTAATTAACCGTAGATACCCGAGATAGGATTTTGCATGTTTTTCCTATATTTTGCACAGGACCTCGCTGAAAAGAAATCGACGATGTTGGTGAAGTATCTACAATCTGGAAATCTGGAAGTGTTGGAGTCTTGAAACTTCAAGACGGCTGTTCAACACGCATCCTTGCTCACAAACTCAACTTGGAGAATCTACCGAGCAAAATATCAGGGGAGTTTCTCATTCTAATTCTCTTAATTCTTGTTTTTAATGTTTTATCTATACAACGAGGACGTTGTATAATTCAAGTGGGGGGATGGGAATTAGAATGTATACTTGTCCTATTTTTCACATAAAATGCTTAAATTATGCTTAAATTAAAAAAAATTCAAGCATACTTTTGTGAAATTACTTGTTACATAACCTGCACACAATAACCCTTATTAGATATTGTGAGGATTTAACCTTATCCGTTTCCAAATGTTTACCCAAATTCCACAAAATATGAGTGTGCCGGTGATGTTGTAGACTTTAGAACTTGGCTTGGTATATCTATTCGAGACCACAATAATGAGTACTATGGATTTAGATGGAGTAACTTGTTTAAATTGGTAAATTTCTAGGATTACACCCAAAAAGCCTTTATATGTTGTTTTATTAACTAACTACACTGGTTAGTTAAATCCCCGTATAAACCCTTTGTTTACTCTCATCTTAAGAGTAAGATACCCCTAGAAAAACCAATAGAGCCAATCCTTTAGGAACGTTATTCTTGGTATAAAGATTAAACGTGAGAATAAGGGGATTGTCATTACACAATCTCACTACATTGAGAAAATACTCAAGAAGTTTAATCGTGAAGATTGTTCTCCGGTGAGTACTCCTATGGATCCGGTAGAAAAGCTTAAGCCAAATACAGGGAAACCTGTAGATCAGCTTGAATATTCAAGAGCTATTGGCTGTTTGATGTATGCTATGACAAGTACTAGACCTGATATTGCTTATGCTGTTGGTAGATTGAGTAGGTTTACTAGTAATCCAAGTAGACAGCATTGGAAAGCAATAACGAGGGTGTTTAAGTACTTAAGAGGTACTAAGGATTATGGTTTATCATATGTTGGATATCCTTCGGTGTTAGAAGGTTATTCGGATGCTAGCTGGATAAATCATGTTGAAGATTCATCTTCTACAAGTGGATGGGTGTTCCTGCTTGGGGGAGGTGCCATTTCATGGGCTTCTAAGAAGCAAACATGTATAACTGGTTCTACTATGGAATCTGAGTTTGTAGCATTGGCTGCTGCTGGTAAAGAAGCAGAATGGCTAAGAAACTTGATACATGAGATTCCAATATGGCCGAAACCGATAGCACCAATATCTATCCGATGTGATAGTGCTCCCACAATGGCTAGGGCATATAGTCAGATATACAATGGGAAGTCTAGACACTTAGGTGTTAGACATAGTATGGTAAGGGAACTAATCAGGAATGGTGTGATTTCTATTGAGTTTGTTCGGACACAACATAATTTAGCTGACCACTTGACGAAGGGTCTAGCTAGGGACTTGGTAAATAAGTCAGTGATAGGGATGGGATTAAAGTCCATTTAGATCTACTACCTATGAGATACCCAATTCCCTTCTAATACAACGTTAGAAGCTGAATTCAATGTGGAAAGCTCATAGCTAGAGATTGGAACACATGTATTTATCTTCCCGAGGTATGTGTTCAGACCTGCAAGTGATGGTTAGGTTGAAGTTTACCTTCTTAATGGTTCTTTTGAAAAATTGCAAATGCAGGTGCAAGAACTAAAAGGACCACCTATGTGAACATGAAGTTTTGCCGCTTCAAGAAGCTTGGACTTGGCTTCCTATATGTTCATTAATGGATTGGGACACATGGCTTGTAAAGTGTCAAGTAAACGAACTTTAGAGTGTTGTAGAAACGAATGTGTATAGTATCTTCAGGTATTCAAATGGATTGACGGGTTCAATCGTTACGACACCCCGATTTTTGAATATTTGGAATGTGTATTGTACTAAGATGAAAATTCAATCGCAAGACATTTTTATTTATGCATTTGTTTGTTTCGTTATGTTTGTTTTAACATAATTGCATATATCATTATATATGTTTTAGTAAATCAAATATTACATCAAAATGGGGGGGATTTGTTTGTGATTTTAGTGTCATCAGGCCATTTAGGTAATGGTGATTTACTGGAGATCAATGAGGTTTCATGTTCGGCTCGGAAACAAGTTAGAAAAGTGTGGAGTGCACGCTTGTTGAGCTAATATGTAATCTATCAAGACAGGAATTACAGGGTTTACGCCGTAAACTATTTGTTGTTTACGCCGTAAAGTCCTGTGGTATAATGGGAAAAGCTTTGACATTGTTTACGTCGTAACCTGTACGCCTAGTTTACGCCGTAACCTTTTGACAGAAACCTAGACTTGAAAGTATACTCCGTAACGGATTATGTTACGCTGTAACAAGTATAACTTGTATTACTTATACTGGTTGTTTTCAACTAGACTAAAGTAGTTAGCGTACAGCTAGCATCACTAAATATTAATACTGCTAGTCGTAAACTGTTTGAACAACAGTTATGAAAAGTTGGTTTAACCTACTTTAAAAAATACTCATAACTGTCATCTAAATTTGTTTTAAAAACAATTCATTAGTCTCATTTTAGATAACGAAAAACATATACAATTCCCCTACATTGTTCTTGATTGAATGTGTTCTTGTGCTAGAACACAAATTGCTATATTCCTTATATTATCCCGATAGAGATTTCGTGCAACCCAGGCATTGATAAGGGTCGAAATACTTTATACGGAAAGTGAATTATTACATGATATAAGCGAGTTATCCAGGATCATCACACTCACACAACACATTTCTAACATAAAACAGTTGGGGAGACAAGTGGCGAATATATCCAACCAAGTTTTCAACACTTCCATGGCAATTCGCAAAACATGAGGTTCGGTTGG
>BQNB010058029.1:0-37950 GCA_026074375.1 Tanacetum coccineum
TTTTCTCATCTTCTCATCACCATTTCCTATAAATAGGAGCTTAACATTCATAGATAGTTAGTTAGATAGTTAGAAAGTTTAGTTTTTTGTAATTTTCTCTTTTCAACTTACGTGTACTGTTCATCGTTGCAATTAAGTTTTTTAAATCTTTCAAGTTAATTGTATTCCTTGTTTTGTATCTTGTACTCTTCTTTTAATAGTAATAAAGCTAGTTGAATTGTGTTTGAGTTTAAGTTTTCAAGTAATAAGCTAGTTTTACATAATAATCTTGAAATAAGCTCAATATAGCTTATTGAGTTTTCTTTAGTTCTCAAGTTGTTCAAAAGTTGTTAAAAGCTTTTTAAATACTGTATTAGTCTACTTTAGTTCAACAAAGATCATTTGAGTTCAATTTGATTGATATTGGAAGCAATGAGGATAAATAAGCATTTCAGCTTATTGAGCTTAAGCTCAGGTTTTAGAGGCTAAAGTAGCCATTAGGATTATGTTTTAAAGCCACTCACTCAACAAGAGTGGCTAGGGTCAGAGACTACAGGATAAAAGGTTTAGCTTCATAACTTTTGATTTCAGCATACACCTAGCTTAATTCATGTAGCTTATTTCTTTGTATTCTTGTGCTTAATCCTGTTCAATTTCACTTAGTTAGCTTAGATATTCAAATGTTTTAAAGCTGTTGTAGTTAGAATCCATTAAGTTGTCACTTCTTAAGATTCTGTCATAATAAGTAGGAAAAGCTAGCTGAGTAACTAGCTTATTTCTTTTAATAAGCTGTAGATTTTAGTGCTAAAATAGCTTAATTAGTTGAGTTCAAGTTAGAGTAGATATAAGGTTTTAGCATTTTTAGTTTTAAAATAGATTTTAAGTAGAATTTAGTTTGGACAGTTTAGTTAAGTAGTGTTTGGTATAAGATGTTTTTGACCTTAAAAGTCAACAAGATTCTGTCAAAATGCTTTACATAGTTTAGATTTTTAGAGTTATCAAGTTATAAAGAGGATTTGAAAGTTAGTTTGTAGAATTTCAAAATTTAAAGCTTAAAATTCTCTTGCCAGCACCAGGGCACTTTAAAGTGTTAAGTGGATTTAGATCTAAGAGACTCACAGCATTCTAGGTTTCAAATTTGGTTAATATAGGTCTAGTAACATTAAGATAGTTAGTTTAAGAGTCCTAAACTAAGAATCTTGGCCTGCACTTATTGTTTTGTCAATTACATCAGTACTTACTCAGTAAGTACTGCTGTTGTTTACCATTTTTCTAGTTGTCTTTTAGCTCTTGTAATTAGGAGAAAGAATTTAGAATTAAGCATTTTATTAGAATTCCATTAGCTCTTAATAGATCATCTTTTAACTTCCATTTTTAAGCTTTAGATTAGTTCTAATGTTTCTGCAAAAGTAGTATTACTAGCAGTTGAGATTTCTTGCTTATTACTTTTGGAATTCTAAGTTCTAGTTGTTCATTCCAAATTCCTTTTATCTAGATTTCTTTTATATTCATAGTATAGCTTATTCTCACATTTTCAGTTTCTAGGATTTAGTTTTAAGCTAGTTAGCTTATTAGGATTTGCTTAATATCAGTAAATAAGCCTGAACTTCCACTTTTTAATAGCAAATTTCTTGTTAATCTTGTTTACTTGTAGCTCATTTCTTTTTAGAAATTCCTAGTGCATATCATAGGTTTCATATAGCATCTTTTGGTTCTTACTTTTATTGAGTAATAAGCTAGATATAAGCAAAAGTTTAGAAAAGTAGAATTTTCAAAGTTAAACCATAGTTTCTGTAATGCAGTTTAAGAAGTTAATTTTCTAGCTTATTCAGTTGATAAAATGTCAATGTGCTTTTGTTAAAGTTGTAGTATTAAAGCTCAGGTTTAACTTTTATGTTTTAAGTTTTTGCTGATTTTCATTTTTTAGATAAGCCAAAAATAAGCTAAATCGTAGGGTCTGTTTGGTACTTTCTCGATAGTTAAAGGTTGTCTGTTTTAACTATAGTGTAAATTTCAATTATTTACCCCGCCTACCCTTTACTTTCATTTGTTGCATTTTCTACCCTGTTCTTTTAGGATTAATAAAATAGTTTTAATATTTTTAAAATTAGTTTAATAAAATTAGGGTTTAGGTTTTAATTAGCAAAATTAGGGTTCAATTGCTTAGTAAAAATTGGGCATTTTCATACCATTAAATTTCTGCACATTTTTAGTAGTTAAAAATCATTTTTCTTTATTTTTCCAATTGAATTTGTATTTTCTAGAAATTAAAATAGGTTTTTAGTAATTTCTTTTTCTTAAGAAATTCATAGAAAATAGAAAAATAGTTGGAAAAATCTAATTCTTTTTGTAATAATTTTCTTTTTCATTCTAGTATTTTTGAAAAATAAAAATATAATTTTAGTGTTAATTTTTAGAAAAAGTTTATTTTTAGTTAATTCATTTTTTTCTTTAAAAAATCATAGAAAATTCAAAAAATAGTTAAAAAATTCTAATTCTTTTTCCTAAAATTTTCTTTTTAAATTTGTGATTTTTAGGTATAAAATTTGTTAAAAGAAGTGCCTTAGATTTTAAATTTCAGTTTTAGCTCACGTTTTTAATTTTCGTGTATTAAAATTTCGTGCTAGTTAATTGTTTTTAATTGTGCTATTATACTCGTAGTGTAATTCAAAATTTCAAAAACCCTTTATCCATTCTTGACTCGAATCCGAATTATTCCCGAATTTCAATTCACGACTTCGTTGGGATAATTTCAACCTTCGTTGGGATACGACCCGAGAAGAAATCCATCCTGTTAACAATACACGTATACTGTGTTTACTTAATGAGATTAATCCTTTTAATTCTCTTGTTGAGAAGTAATTTGGAAAGAATTGTCAACGAGATTATACTATACATATATCAATTTGACTAGTGCTTTACACTACTCAGCAACACCAAAGTTTGTGCGCCCGCCGCTGCCAGGTGACGACGGGAACGTTTTTTGAGGAAATTCTTGAATAGAGTTTGAAGACCCATCCTATTTGGAAGTTACTTTCTATTTTGTCTATATACAATAAAAATACAAAACAAATCATTAATTCGATCCTATCGACTAAGTTAAAAAAAATAATAATCAATTAAATGAAACATATTTGGATACTAGCTAACCATCTTAACCATTCCAATAAACCACAAATTAATTTTCCCGAAGAGTTACTTCAGGTACGACGGCCCATCGAGATAACAAACGAAAAGGTGAGGTATAAAAAGGTGATAGCAACTTATCAAAGAAGTCATGCGGCTCCTAAGCTTTTTCCGGCTCACATTTGTGCGTAAACTGGAGACTTATCGTGAAGCTTGTAATTACGGATACCAAAAATATAGTATATATTTTTCTTTATGATTTCCTACCTAATAAATACTAAAAATGAAAATTCCCCAAAAATAAATCAGCTATCCCAAATTCATCTTTTTATTATTTTCACTAGTGCATGCCGCACATCGTTCTCCTTTGATCTCCACAATTCCGAGAAGACGTAATTGTCGACGTCTCGACAACAACAAGAAGCAATCACCTTCTTTCCGATCCGAAGTCAAGTGCCGATGACCTACCTAATGCCGAGCAACATCCAAGCTCCACCGGGGGGTTGAAAGAGTCGTAAAGTTTGTACCACCCATGCAATTCACAAAATTTTTGAAACTAAAAACCTCTCATAGTCATTATCTTGGTTCAAAATCGAATTTTTCGAGGAGGTAAGAATGAGGAGCCATCTTATGAGGTTCGGTCCCAATTTTGAAGCATAACTGAATAAATCAAGGTACCCTCGATTACCTAACACCACCATCAAACTTCTCTCTTTCCATTTTCACTTTGACGGTGTAGCTAAAACGTGGCTTGACAAAAGAAGCCCCCGAACTCTATTCTTACATGGGATGAACTTTAGGTCATAAGTTCCTCATCTTTTTTCTTTTTCCACCACTCTTAAGACACCAATCTTCGGAATGAATTAAACTAATTTTTGACAAATTGCTCAGAATCTTTCTCCGAACTTGGGAGCGTTTTCAAGGAACTTCTAAGAAGTTCCTCAGACACGTGTTTCACTCTACACCAATTAGACACATCTATAATTCGTTGAGCTACAATGATCAAGATTCTCTAATTCCCTTGCCCGGTGGCAATTTTATCTACAAAAAGTCCAACCGAGGATTAACAAATCATAGAGAATAAAGCAAAATTTTAGATGTTCACGGGAAACTCCGTGATGCTAGTGAGTACGAATGTTCCTCCACTTCTTCTACTTCTTCGAATTCTAACTTCGAATTCCAACAAATGGCGGCGCATTAGACGGATAATTTGACTTTGACTTTTAGGAATGAAATGGAAAAAGAAAGAAAAATAAGATGAAGCTCTGGCCTACTCCCATGCCGATTAAAGCGGTGGAAGGAAAGGTGTACTACTTGTGGTGAGTAAACATAAGTTGTATAATGTGTTGTCCAAAGACTAGAGGAGGTATGAGTTACTCCGTTTAATCATATAATTTTTCAACAATTTCCAACAAACCACTTTCGTATCGGTAATTTTGAACAAAATGGAAATTCCGGATACCAATCCTCCCTAACTTAGCGTACTCAAATGAGACCAACCGGCTTTAATCAACAAAATAACAATAGTAATGTACTGCTAATCAAGGTATCATCAAAATCAAGTTACAATAGGAATGGGAATAATGGGAAACCAAGTTAACCATGGAGCTAAAACTCGGGCTTAACACAACAAAGCTCGACTATCAAGCCCCAAGTACACAAGTTCCCGTGACTTATGCTAGATTTGAGGCTTACACAAAAGCAAAAGATGTTACTACTTTGAATAATTTGCAAAAGTAATTTGAATAGCTTCAAAAGGGAACAACAGAATTTTCAAAATGAGCCAAAGGAATATTTTCACATATGATGCTTAACATGTTTCAAAAAGCAAATGGGAAAAACAATGCATCAGGTTCGGGACCTTTACCAATATGACTATTCCTAATCCAAAAAATGAAGTCCGAAGAGGCTATCACCATAGAGTGGTTTGGCCAATGATGGACAATTACCTCCTTTGCCTCCATCCTTATTCAATCCGGACATGATGATAGTAAGGAAACTGAGGTGACAAAAGACCAAGTGCAACCACAGTTCACAATAGTACCGCGACTCGTCCACCCTCCGGTAGTTCAAAACAAGGAAAAGGTCCCTAAAGAAAAGGAAAAATAACCCATTGTTTAGCAAAGTTGTTCATGAACCTTTCAAGACAAATGACAAATTTTCCTTATCCATCAAGAGTTAAAAAGGACAAGGGAAATCGTGAAAGATATTATCTTAAGCTTCAAATTCATAAAATCGTTCTATGATCTTCCACTTTAAGCTTACTTTTGGCGATGCTACTGTCCACATAGCCCCAAATTTGCTTTAAATGATCAAAAAGTATTAAGTACAAGGGACAAAATTGGAATTAGATAACCAAGACACCAATGAATGCTAAAAGCCTCCGTCGGTTATTCTCAAAAAGCTTCCCGAAAAGCTGGTGACCCAGGCACGATTTCACAAATCCATGTGATTTTGGGGAGTTTTAATAAATCCTATGGCAAAGCGAAACTATGTGCCAGTAACAAACTCATGCCCATGACTATTGGAAAAAACTTGTGACACCGCCCATTTACTATACTCGAATGGTTCTTAGAATTCGCTGACTGGAAACAATTCTAACCCTAAAGTGATATGCTAAAAATTAGTTCGTAAAGTCGGAAAATTCTATTTCCCAGTCAAGTTTATTTTGATAATGAGACTTTGTTGCGGACCCCCGTTTTCCTTTGAATCAAGGTAAGGCCAATTTTGAGAACACTCAAGCTGATTGATGTTTATTAGGGGGAGATCATCTGAAACAATGATTAACAATCTTGATACTAAAGTGTGGTGATACTCCACAAACTCTTATGATAATTTTTGAATACGTGAAACTGAATTAACCTTATTGATGCAACTTGTGCCGGAGTATGCTCCAAAAGTCTTAGACTAACCAAGAGACGGTGTATTCCACTTCAATCATTTTGGATCCTCCATTACTTTCACTCCTTTGAAGGAAGTAGATGCTTACTTAGGAAGAAATAGAAGAAGTATTGTAAAACATGATGAATCTTTAAACATGGATTTAATATAATGAATTTAGTTGATAGGCGGGTGATGTAACTTACAATGGAAAAATTGCTGAGGTTTTAATGATGATCCTTTTTCACCAACCACTCCTCTTGAGTTCAAAAAGGAAGTCAAAATGTTAATCGTCAAACAACATAGATAACCACCTGATCTTAAACATCAAAGAGTTGCATTCGTCATCTTGAAATACGTTTCATGAAAAGGATAAAAAACTACCCACATAATTTCAAAGATCTAAAGGATATGAGAAGGTAAAACATAATTGAGGTTCTTAAGGGCTCACAAAGTGCTCTACATTAAATCTTCGACCAATAAGGAATTGACCCAAAGTTTGTACTCCACAAAAATCTTGATGGAGGAATGATTACCAAACCAGTGGTTCTAATGCAAAGACGGGTCCAACCCTAAAATACATGAGGTTTATTAGAAAAGAGTCATCGAAGCTTCTTGAAGCCGCTTGGATTTACCCCATATCGGATAGCCCATGGGTTAGCCCGGTTCATTGCGTGCCTAAAAAAGGGGGGATGACCGTGGTGATGAATGATGACAATGAACTCATTCCAATCCTCGTCTTGTGACCGTTTTGGTAGAGTTTTGCATTGATTATAGGAAATTAAAATGATGCCACTTTAAGGACCATTTTTCCGTTACCTTTCATGGACAAAGCCTGAAAGGAATTAGCGGGGATATAGTTCTATAGCTTCTAGACGATTTTCCTTTCCGGTTACTAATTCATATCCCGATAGACCCACAAGACCAAGAAAAACCACCTTTACTTTCTCTTGATGAAACCTTAGCCTACAAAGAATGCCATTTGGCCTTTGTAATGCACCGTGGGAACCTTTCAAAGGTGCAAGACGGCCATATCCATGACATGATAGAGTAAAACCATGGAGATTTTATGGAAGACTTTCGGTTTTTTGGGATGAATTTTTCAAAGTGCCTTGATAAACTTGATAAAATGCTTAATGGATGTGAAGAAACAAATCCTTGAGCTTAATTGGGAACAATGCCATATCATGGTAAACAAGAGGGAATAAGTTTTGGACAAAAATTTCTAAAAGCGGTTTAGAAGTTGATAGGGCAAAAGTAGAAGTTGATATCAAATTACCTTACCGACACGGTAAAATGAGTCCGAAGTATTTAGGTCATGGACGCGGTTTTTATCAAGGTTCATTCAAGATTTGTCAAAATAGCAAGACCCATACTCAAATTCCTTTTTATTTTTAGGAAAAAGAAACTCTTTTTTTGGTCGTTTCGAATGAGTGTAAACAACTTTAAGGATCTTAGAAAAATTATGAATCACCATACAAGTTGTGCCTAATTGGGATTATGATTTTGAAATCATTGTGATGCAAGTGACTTGCTCTTGGTAGCCGTTCTATGTCAGAGAAAGGACAAACACTTTCATCCTATTCACTATGCGAGTAAGACTATGACCGGGCTTCAACTTCATAACACTACAAACCAAAAGAAATGCTAGCCGAAGATATGCCTTAGATAAGTTTGTGACACCTATCTAGTCTTATCAAAGACCATAGTGTATAACGGATCATTCAGCTATAAAGTACCTAATGGCTAAGCAAATGCTAGTCAAGGTTACTTAGGTGTTGATTCCTCTACTCCAAAATTCAATCTTGAAATAAGGGAACAAAAAAGGAGCCGAGAAAACTGTCGCTGCCGACCACCTTTCTAGACTATATAACCCTCCCAACACAAAATGAACTTGAAAAGCAAAATATAACGAATCTTTTCCTTAGAGTCACTAAGGTAAAGTTGAAGAGGTCAAAGAGATAATGAGAATGAACCTTCTTAAAGAGAATGAAAAATGTTGTTGAAAATAATGGTGCTTAAACAATGTGAATGTGCTTCGTGATAATACCCCCATGGTTTCGCCGACTTAGCGAACTACCATGGTGCGGTAATTATGTTAAAAAAAGAACGAGTTCACAACAACAGAAAACGTTTTTCAAAGAAGCAAAACATTACTATTGGATGACCCAAACGGTTTAAAATGTGTGCGGACCAAGGTCATAAGAACAAGTGTTTTTGGCAAAGAGGTAAAATAATTCTTCATACTTGTCACAACTGACCTACCTGAGGCCATCAAAGAGCCAATTACACCGCCGAAAAGTCTTTGACATCCGGATTCTTTTGGCCACCAAATATAAAAGAAGCTTTGTACAACTTGGATCAGACATAGTGTGATGCATACAAAAGCAAGGCCAAACTTCACTTCAAATCCGATTGATATGCCCTCAAAATGCAATACAAGTATGTGAGAATCTTGAATTATGGGGAATTGTATTTCATGGTTCCATACACTTCCATCAAGTATGGTAAATAAGTACATCATCAGTTGCATTGGCTTAATTGTCCAAATGGTGGAACTAAGGCTTTACCTACTAAATGATGCTCGAAGTGTATGTAAGTTTTTGAAAAGTCCTTTTTGCAGATTTGGAACCCCATCGTGCTTATAATAAGTGATAGAGGCACACATTTATTGCCAATGACCAATTTACAAGGAGGTCAAGGCAAAGAATGGTGTGACCCATCGACTTACAACTCCTTACACACACAAACGAGTGTGTCAAGTTGAGTTCAATAGGGGAATACAAAGGACTGATTAGAAGAACATAGGAGTGAATAAGAGCTTCTTGGATGATAAGCTTAGACTATGCTCTATGGGCTTTCCGAAACTGCCTACAAAACACCTACCCCGGATGTACTCCTTACCGTTGGTAACAGGAAAGCTTGCCTTCTCTCTCTTGATTGGAACATAAATCTTTTTGGGCCCACAGCAAACTAATTTAGACTAAATCTTGCGGTAAAATAGAAAGTCAGAAATCAATGAGCTTAGCGCGAATAAAGTTATGAACTTATGAGAAATCTTTACTTTATAAGGAAAAAACAAAAAGGTTACAGATTCAAAGATTAAAAACCGAGTTTTGTAATGTTGGGGATCAAGTGCTATCTTTTTATAACTCAAGCATAAAGATATTCTTCAGTGGACGCTTAAATACCCGATGGTCGGGACATTATACGATTGCTAATGTTTACCCCCCCCAACCCCGCCATATGGATCAATTGAACTTTTCAAAAGGATGGTCCAAATTTAAATCAAATGGTCATAGGGTAAACACCTATTATGGAAAGATAGTGCCTAATGTGATTATCCCGGATATTAAGACCGACCCACCATGATAACCTAGTTTGGGGGAAATGAGTCAAGCTAGGGATCTTCTTTAATAAACACGCGCATCGTGGGAGACACGCCCAAGCTTTATTTTTTTTATCAATCTTTCCATTTTCTCTTGCTCTTCCCAAGGACAAATCAATCGGTTACGAGTTATAAGCTTGTACTCGTTAATCAAAAACTAAGCCGTTTTTAGAGTCGTTTATGGCTAAAAATGCAAATGAAAGAGGAGGCTTGTTTCTCTTATCCGTTCTTTGTGTTGTATGTGTTGTTGTCCTAGGTGATGATATATTCCGGTATTATGGGATTCATTGGTCAAAAAAGGGAAGAACAAAGTCACTTCACACTAATTTCCATAGTGAATCGTGCTCCAATCTTCTCTTCATAAAGTGGAAATCTCATAATCCTTGTCCTTAAATCGAACTAACATCTATTCTTTAGGCATGACGCTAAGAATTTTTTGATTAGATTCCTTATGACACCCTATCATTTTTAAAAATTGAGACAATATTTTATTAGAATTTTTGGGGAAGATTATCTTCTATATTGACTAGCACACATGCACGCAACCTTTGTTTTGAAACCTTTTTTGGAATTACCTTTTGAGTAAAAAAGTTGAAACAGATAAAAAATTTTTGCTTACAATAGAAGCTTATATTTGGGAAAAACACCACTTTATGGTAATCCTTGGGTGAGAAATAGAGTTAATTTTGACTTGACCGGGGTGAAAATGCCCTATGCTAGTTCCTTTAACCTACCTTTTGTGGGGCTATGAAGCTTTCACACAATCTAATGCAAAAAGGCATTTAAACAAATGTGAATAACACGATAAAGAAGGAAGTAAAATATAAGTGTATTTGCTTAATGCAAGGTTTATTTTGGAAAAACCTAAAGCTAATAAGAATGATTTGTGGCTTATAAAACATCCACCAGCCTTAACACACAAATCATACGTGCACTTTTGATATAACAAAGACCAAACCAATGACCCCTTTAAAAAAAGTCATACATTTGGAAATAAAATCATCTATTAAATGTAAGTAAAGCTTTTTGTTTCAAAATTTATAAGTATAAGTTTCAAAGTGAAATTTTTCCATACACTCAAAAAATATAATTATAAAAAGAATTCCAATTAAGCAATATTCTAATGCAAAAGCATTATTTTCGTGGCAAAGAAGCATTCGCAACAAAGAATAAAAAAAGTATAAATATAGTCTTTAAAGTAATCGTTGGCGTATCCGATGTTGAAGAGTGAGACTCGGAGTGGGTCGCAATCTAAGATATAGACTATGTACGTGGAATTCAAGGTTCGTCAGGCATATCATCACATAGGGAGCCGCGGCCTAGGTGGTGATTGCACAACTAGGGACTTTGGGATCAAGGCATTTATGGAAGTAAGGAGTAAGTCGCGATATCCCACAAACTAAGCAGCGGAGTGGGGTTCGAACAAAAACACCGTAGTTGAAGCGAAAAATCCCTTATTTGGCGAAAGGCTAAAATTTCATAGATCTACAATCACGTTATAAATTTATGTTTCCTAATTTCTTTTTTAGCTTAGACTGAGATTATCTATGTTATTAACATTTTAGGCACACATAGGCTTAAGTGTAAAGCTTAGATGATTTCAAACTAGTAAATAAAAATTGAACAGTTTTAAGAGTTGAAAAGAGTGTCACACATCTTAATCCATTAATTTATTCCATGGGAGTGAAAAGTTCACAATGGATAAGTATAAGAGCTTAACCATTGTGACATATATAGACAATGACTTTGATAATAATAGCTTTGTTTAAGACTAGTGAAAAGTCATGGAAGACAATTTTCCACTTTATGTGCTCTATTAATCGGAGAAGCCTATTTCAATGAGCCAAAAATTGCAAAATTGCAATAATTCCATTAATGTGTTTCCAAGAGATAAAATGTTGGAAAAAGCAATAAAGATGTTTAACAAAAGGGGATTCATAAACAGTTGAAAACAAGGGCTATTGTGAAACATGTATATTTACACAGTTTACACTTCAAAAAATTGATTGAGGACACAGGCAAGACCTTTAGTTGTGGGAATTTTGATAGTGATAAAATTTGATATACATAAAATAGCCAGAGTTTCGCCAATAAAAGGCCCGAAAAAATATTCCAAAAGCATGGGAAATATGTGTCTTTTGTTTTGTGTCTCCAACGTGCACGGAAAGGAAAAGCAAAAGATCAAAAGAGACAAGGCTCGAGCAAAAACGCTCCGCACATTAAAAGAACAAGTACAAGAGAAAGATTTGAAGCCAATATCGAAAGCCGGATCAAGACCGTGGTCGAGAAAAGTCAAATTTAAAGTGAAATGACCATTAAGACCCCTTGAAGAGGATGCAAAATTTCTTAAATACCCTTTGGGCCTTTCTACACCATTTGGATCACAAAAGCCCAACAAAAAGCTCAAAGTAAAAGTCCATTTCCTGTTTTCAAAACTACAAGGGCTAGAATTGCCAATTCTCGAATTCATTTTACACTACACTTTTGGAAAAGAAACAGAGGGACTGGTTATGCAATTATCACAAACTTTCAAACCAAAGAAGCGGGGTACATTTCCCCCTAACCGTTTTATAACCAATTTTCCCGCCAAAACCCGAATAAAACCCAACCTTCCCAAATCTCTTCCCCGTTTCTCCCTACTCTTCCCCACCTCGTATTTACCATCTCCACGTCATTTTTATGACGTGGCAGCCTCCTATTGGTGCGAACACCTCACCAAAGACATCCAACGGCTAAAAATCAAGTTTAAAGTGATCAAGGGCTAGGAATGATTGAAGTTCTCATCCTCTCTTCACCCTTATCTATAAATATACGACTAGGTCCAATATAGTTGGGGATTAAGATAGTTAGAGAGTTCATATTACATTGTAATTTTTTCTTTTTAAAAGCATAACATGTACTGTTCATTGTTTGTCTAAGTAAACTTTATAAATTTTCAATCAGTTGTAGCTCATTGATTCATATCTTGTAACTCTTTCTTTTAAAAGTAATAAAGCTAGTTGATTTTAGTTGTGTTTAAGTATTCAAGTAATAAGCAATTAATAAGCTAATAAGCTTGAAAAAAGCTCAATTTAGCTTATTTTGTTATCTCAAAGATTCACAAATTGTCAAAATGATAAAAAAAGAGCTTTCTAAATACTGTAAATAGCCATACTTTGTTCACCTAATGTCCAATTGAGTTCAGTTATGAATAGTATTGAAGGCAATGAGGAGTAATACGCATCAATAACAGCTTATTAGTGCGTTAAGACTCAAGTTTTAGATGCTAAGGAGGCCATAAGGAATGAGATTAATGTCACTCACCTCAACAAAGTGACCTAGATTTCAGAGACTACATACTCAGAGATATTTTATTGTAAACTATACATTATTCAGCATAATTATTAAGTCTTAAATATCATTTTGCTTATATGCTATTCACTCTTGTTCATAGTGGTACCTTTTCACATTAAGTTTTATTTGAGGTTAATTATTATATATGTCTTGCGTATACATTAGTTAACAACTCTGTTTAATTTTCAATTTTGCTTTTTAAATTCCCTGTCATAATAGTATAATAAGTCCTAGCTAGTAACTAGCTTATATTTCTTTTAATAATCTTTAGATTTAGTAGTGCTTAATAGGTTAATAGATTAGTTAGAGATAGAGTAAGATATAAGGATTATGCAGATTTAGTTTTTTAAAATAGATTTTAGATAAAATTTAGTTTGGAACATTTTTTAATGGTAAAGTAGTGTTTGGATTTAAAGTGTTTTTTGGACTTTTAAAAGTCAACTTTAGTTGTAAATTACATAAGTCAGTTTTGTAAATGATAAAATCAAGTTTTAAAAAGGTTTTGAAGATAGTTTGTAAATTTTCACAGTTTAATATCATAAAAAAGCTTTCCTATCACCAGGACAGTTAAGATTAGTCAAATAGTTTTTAGATTTAGTGGATTTTCAACATTCTAGATGAAACATTTAGGTTAATGTAGCTTAGATACATGTAGATATTAGAGTTCATGAGTACCAAGACCTAGAGTTTAGCCTGAATTAAAAAGTTTAACCAAGTATATCACATAACAGTACTTACTTCAGTAAGTACAGTATACTCTAATCATTTTTAGCAGTCTTTTTAGCACTAGTAATTAGGAGTTAGAAAATATAAGTTTTAAGCAGTTTTAGTAGAACCCATTAGCTCTTTATAAATTCATTACTCTTAATTTACATTTTTATATCTTGATAAGTCAATAGCTTTACTGATTCTAGTAAAAGTGGTATAGCAGCACAGAAGAGTACTAGCTTATTACTATTTGGATTTCTAATTTTAAGTTGTCATTTCGCAAAAGCCTTTTATCTAGTTTGTTTATAAACATGAGAAAAGCTTATATCAAAATTCTATTTTTCAAGAAATTTAGAATTAAGCTAGTCATCTTATTAAGCTTAGCTTAATATCAGTAATTAGCTTGAACCGATAGTAAATATAACAGATCAAATTTCTTGTAAATTTTGTTAAACTTTTTAGCTTATTTCTTTTTAGAGCATCTTTAGTATACATCTGTAAGCATCATATAAGCGATCTTTTAGGTTTTTTACGCATTCATTAAGTAGTAAGCTAGATATAAGCAAAAGTTTAGAAAAGTTAGAATTTTAAAGAAAAAACTATAGTTTCTGTTACTCAGTATTAAAAGCTTAATTTCTAGCTTATTAAGTAGTTAAAAGTTCAAAGAGCTTTTATTAAAGTTGTAGTGTATTAGCTCAGGAACAACTGAGTATTTTAAAAAGATTATTAGCTAATTTTCATTTTTTAGAAACAAGCTCAAATAAGCTAAATCGTATGGTTTAATTGGTACTCTTTTCGAATAGTATCGAGTGGTCAGTTTTCTCTATATAGTAACATTTATTATATTTTTCCCGCATCACCCCGTCCTGACCCTTTACTTTCATTTTTAGCATTTTCTACCCTGTTCTTTTACTTTAATAAAATAGTTTTTAATATTTTCAAAATTAGTTTAATAAAATTAGGGTTTAGGTTTTAATTAGTAAAATTAGGGTTCAAAATTGATTAATTAAAAAATGGGATTTTTATTTCCTTAGATTTCTGACACATTAATAGTATATAAAAATAATTTATCTAAAACATAAAACAATAAAAATTGTATTTACTAGAAATTAAAATAGGTGTTAGGTAATTTATCTATTTCTTAAGACATTCATAGAAAATAGAAAAAATCGTTGGAAAAAATATTAATATACTTTAAGAAATAATTTTTTTCTATAATCATGCACTTATTCTTGAAAAAAAAAAATATAATTTTAGTGATAAAATTTTTAGAAAATGTTTAATTTTACAAATTCATTTATTCATTTAAAAAATTCATAGAAAATTCAAAAATAGTAAAAAAAATTAAATTCTTTTTCCTATAATTTTATTTTAAATTTTGATTTAAGTGATAAAATTTGTTTAAAGTAGTGCCAAAGATTATAATATTCAGTTTTAGAGCTCACATTTTTAAATACACGTACGTTAAATTATCGAAAATTATAAACGATTTTAATCCTTTAATTGATTCAATAGTATTAATAGTTGCTATATAACTTAGTATAGTATTCAAAAATACAAAAATCTTTATCCATTCATGACTCAATCCCGAATTATATTCATGAAACTCAATTCACTAGACTATCGTTTGGGATAAACGACCACCCGAGAAGGCGAAAACTTCCCGGGTTAAAATACACGTATATTGTTTTCTTAGTAATATTTTAACCTTTTAATTTCTCATTTGTTAGAGAGATTAATGGTTGGAGAAGAATTTGTCCACGAATTTATAACTATACCAAATATCATTATATGACTAGATGCTTACAATGACGACACTGCATCAAAATAGGCGCCGCAGCCGCAAAGAAGGAAAGACGTGAACGATTTTGAGGAAATTTCGATGAAGTAGATTTTGAAGACCCTTCCTTTTGAAAGTAAACTTGCTATATTTTGTCTAGTAATACTATAAAAATACAAACATGTCATTAATATCATTCCTATCGAATTAAGTTAAAAATAATATAATAAATAAATAATACATAATTCGGAATACTAGCTTATCCACTTAAACCATTCCAATAAACAACAAAATTAATCGGAGTACTTGCGAGGGTACGACGGAGCCTCCCACGGGCCGCGAGGTACGACGGACCTTCGAGTTTACAAACTATAAGGTGAGTATAAGGAAAGGTGATAGCTACTTGCTAAGAAGTCATTGCGGCTCGCTAAGCCTTTCCGCTCACTTGTGCGTAATCTTGGAGACTTATTGTGAAGCTTGTAGTTAACGGTTACTAAAAAAAAAATTTCTTTTTGTTTTTCTTCCTAATAAATACTAAAAATTGTAAATTTACCCAAAATAATCTTCTTAATCCCAAATTCTTCTTTTTAATATTTTCACTAGTGCATGCGCACTTATTCTTCCTTGGAATACACAATTCCGAGAAGACGTAATCGTCAACGTTCTCGACAGCAACAAGAGGCAATCCCTCTCATTCCGGATCCGATTCCAATGGCCGATGACCGACCTATGGCCGAGCAACTTCAAGCTCCCACCGAGGGGTTTGAAAGTGCTATAGTAGTACCACTCATCAATGCTCAAAATTTTGAACTAAAATCCTTTCTCATTAATCTTGTTCAAAATCGAATTTTTCGAGGAGTAAATGATGAGGAGCCTCATACTCATATTCGTCATTTCGAGAGCATAACTAATAATCAAAGGTACCCGGATGTACCTAACACCACCATCAAACTTCTTCTCTTTCCATTTTCTCTTGACGGGGTTGCCAAAACGTGGCTTGACAAAGAACCCCCGAACTCTATTCTTACATGGGATGACTTAGTGTCTAAGTTCATCAATTTCTTTTTTCCACCCTCTAAGACTACCAATCTTCGAAATGAAATAACGAATTTTCGTCAAATTGCTCAAGAATCTTTCTCCGAAGCTTGGGAGCATTTCAAGGAACTTCTAAGGAAGTGTCCTTATCACGGGTTTTCGCTCATGCACCAATTGGACACATTCTATAATTCGTTGAGCTATAATGATCAATATTCTCTTAATTCCGCTGCCGGTGGCAATTTTCTCTACAAAAGTCCAACCGAAGGATTACAAATTATAGAGAATAAAGCCAAAGTTAGATGACACTCACCGCAACCTGTGGAACGCCGTGATGCGAGGTGAGCTACATCGAATGCTCCTCATCATCTGCTACTTCTTCATCATCTAACATTGATTCTCCAACAGCCTATCACTAGCGGAATAAGAGGATAAGATGACTCTTTCCTTTTCGACAATGAAATGAACTGCAGATGAAAAATATGATGAAAGCTCTTGTGCCATACTCCCGCCTAGCGACTAAAGCGGGTTGAGGAAAGGTGTACCACTTGTGGACTCATAATCATAGTTTTAATGCGTTGCCCAATGACTAGAGAGGTGATGAGTATCCGTTTATCATGATAATTTCAAACAATTTAACAAACCGCTTCGGTTGGTAATTTTGGTCAAAATAGGACACAATTCGGTACCGTACTCCCAACTCTCGGAAACCCCCAAATAAGACCACCAGCTTTATAACCCATCTCCTCTCTATGCTTCTAGACCTAACCAAGGATAACAATGGGATCTCACGGCAATAGAAATGGGAAATTCGACGTAAACCAAACCATCAAGTTAAACCATGCGGGAGCTAAACTCGGGCTTAATACAACAACGCAAGCTTATCAAGTCCCGAGTACACAACTCCGGTGCTTACACCTCAACGATTCAGAGGCTACACACAAAGTAACACAATGATCAGCTTACTTCTGTGAATAATTGCAAAAGAACATGACGCATGAAGTTCCAAAAAGGAACAACAAGATTTTCAAAATGAGCACACAGGAAGTTTCAAAATATGATGCCTGTAACATGTATCAAAAGCAAATGGAAATAACACTGCATCAGGGTCAGGAACTTTTACTAGTAAAATGAACCATCACAAAACCCAAGTGTGAAGCTAGAGCCATACGACTCGAAGCGGACCTTCTTACACACCAGTGCCCGCGCGACAAATTCCACCTCCTCTCGATGATGAGAAGAACCTTGTGACTAGAAAGGAAACCGAGGTAACCAAGATAAGCTGCTACCGCACCAAAAGAACACCAACCTTTCGTTATCCCAAAAATCTCATGATCTCGGTTCTACAAGGCCGGTTAGCAGTCCAATTCTCCTGAAGACTTTCTTCTGCTCAAGTTAATAATTCACCACCATCAAAAAACCCTCTAAACGAGACTCCGTCTTCCATATCCTCTAGGGTAGACAACTTTGAACAACAGACCAAAGTATGAAAATGATAAAAGTGCAAATCCAAAAGTTTTGGAAATGTTCATAAAGATTCATGTGGACATTACTTTGGCGGATTAAAATAAAGACTCAAATGCACCGCCTGGCCCCACTTCCACAACGAACACCACCATCTGGGACACCACTGGCTGCCACCATCACACGCCATTTGGCCACCGCCACTTATCCTCCCTTCTTTATCTACTATTTTTTAGTTTGTGGTTGTTTTATATTTTGTTGTGATAATTTAAGTTGGTTTTTCTTTTTTTTATTTAACATAAATGGTGCTGTTTGGTTTGTCCAGCCACCATGGTGCGGTGTGGCTGTGAAAAACACGCCCACAAAGGAGGGTGTTTATTTCTGCCTGTAAGGTGCCTTGACGAGTTGGTCCTCATAATGGATTGCCTCCACAAGTTTAAGAGAAGGAAGGTTTTTCCCATTCTTTTTAATGTCAGTCCATCGGATGTTAGAAGTCAACAAGGTTCTTTTAAAGAAGCTTTCCAAGAGCACGAGAACAATGTCGATCCAGAGAGAGTTCAGAAATGGAGGCAAGCTCTAAAAGATGCAGGTCAATTGTCTGGTCTTACCTGCCAAAATGGGTAACTTTTCTCTAACTTCCTTGGTTTTCATTTCCTTTCTTTCACTACAAATATAATGAAGTTTGTTGTTTAAGAGCGTGTTTGGAATAACTTATAAGCAGAAGCAGAAGCAGATATCCAGCTTATAAGAATGAACACTTCAGGGAATAGTGTTTGGATTTGCCTAGCTGTAACTCGTTTCATTTATTAATAGGCAATTACAATTTTAAAATAAAGACCGAGTTATTTGATATTTATAAGGGTTTCTAGGTTATACATATGAGTAAAGCGTAATTAAACAAATCGCGAACCTAACTATAACTTGATCTCTAATACTTGCTGCTTTTAATGATTAAAAACCTGAGTTATTGATTTTTCTGTGGAATTTGGCAGGGACGAAGAGAAGTTCTTACGAAAGACTATAAAACTACTTAGGAAGATGCAAAATCCACAAGAGCTATTTGATGTTGAGCACCCAGTTGGGATAGAATCAAGAACACAAGATATAATTTCAGCATTGAGGTTAAGCGACCAAGCTCCTACCATTCTTGCAGTTTTTGGAATTAGTGGGTCAGGTAAAACGACTATCGTCAAATCTGTGTATGACAGAATTGCTGCAGATTTCGATGTCAGTTGTTTTATCCAGGATATCCATAATTACGAATACGGGGGTCGAAATTGGAAGGTTAAGTTGCAGAAGGTTTTCATATCTTGTCTAAATGGAAATGATAAGTTTATAGTTTGTCATAATGATGGAGCTGGAAAGATAAAGAGGTTGATTAGCGGTCAAAAGGTTCTTTTGGTACTTGATGACGTTTATAGGTTTGAGCAGTTGCAAGCATTAGGAATTCATTCTGCCTACTTCGGCTGTGAAAGTAGAATCATTGTGACAACAAGAAATAAACATTCCCTTGGGAATCTACCATACACTCTATACGATATGAGCTTGTTGGACACAAAAGAGTCTTTGGAACTCTTTACTGGACTCACATATGGGAAAGATGAACTTGTCGACAAAGGGTTTGTAGATGAAATAGCCCGTCGCGCTGGAGGGCTTCCCTTGGTTCTTGAGGTCTGGAGTCGCCATTTTACATTTCATGAAAGGAAACAATGGCCAAGAATACTGGAGACACTAAAACGAATTCCTCATGAAGATATTCATAAGAAACTTCAGATGAGCTATGACTCACTTACTAACAGAGCTAAGACTTTATTTCTGGATATCGCTTGTTTTCTCAATGGAATGACAGAAAAAATAGTCTTCAAAGTATTACAAGATGAAGAGTCAGGATTCTTCCCAGATATTGAAATACAATATCTTGTTGATAAAGGCTTAGTTGAAAGCTGCTGGCCAATGGTGACGTTGCATAGTGCAATTAGGGAAATGGGACAAGAAGTGGTCCGCCAAGAACATCCTGATGAGCCAGGAAAACGTACTAGACTGATGGATTTGGGGGACGTTGTTCGCGTATTTAGAGATTATTCGGTACAATATCTCCGAGTTTATGCTATAAGAAATCTTATTTTTTTTATATTTTTTTTACCTCAAGGGAGGGCTTTACCTAGTTTGAGTTTGTGTAGCGCTGGGTTCAAACCCCGTGGATTAGTCGGCCTAAAGAGCGGAAATCATGGTTACCAAAAAGAAAAAGAAAAAGAAAAAAAAGAAATCATATTATTTCAACACCTGCATAGTTAGTTAACTGAAACTCTTCATTGTTTACCAGGGAACAAATTCAGTTAGAACCCTTTGGTGCTATTCTAACAACGAAGATTGGAAGGTGGGCAAATATGGGATGACAGAACGGGTAACTGTACATGTAGAGGCCTTCAAAAAGATGAGTAATCTCTCAGGTTCATTCTGTTAGATGATTATGATCACCTAGAATGGGCTTCTTCTTCCGATGATGACATGTCAGCTTGCTTATCTTTCAAACATTTGAAATACTTGGAATGGCGTTACTTCCCTTGGAAAAGCATTGACAAAATTGATATGGGCAACGTGGTGGTTATTAAATTCCATTTTAGCAAACTGGAAAAACTTTGGGATGGATTCAAGGTATGATCATGAAACTTTTGTTATTTTCACGAGGTTGTTAAGATTTACTTGTTTTAGAGGTTTAGGTGTGGGGATCTCTTAGCTTAGGCATAACTTGATCGATTATGTTAAATAATATCAGTGGTTACAAAAAAAAATATTACTTTATATGTCTCAAAATAGTTTTCTTCTGACAAAAAACACACGGTTTAAGAAAAACATGATCATTACTGCTTTATTTCTCTTACGTTTTACAGAATGACAATTTTATCCATAACTACATCAAATTTTCCTATATGTTTTACCCATAATTACAAATTTTTTAAAGATAATATCAAGTACTAGTAATATAATAATCTACATCCAAATTTCCTATCTATTTTTAGTAATGAAAATTAATTTTAAAAATAACAAAAAGTAAAAGTGGATAATAATATTAGAACGGAAGACGTAGTTAACTTTTCTATCAATGGTCCATATTCCCACCAAATTCATTATTTTTCTTTTTCATTTGTTTCATCAGACGAACAAATTTACAATCATGAAATATAATATTAACTTAGAGTGTGTTTGGTAGGTATGTTTGGGAATAAAGTAATGGATTGATTTTAATTAAAATTGTTTGGTAAGCATGAATATGAATGATGATGTAAAAATAAGAATGATAGATAGTGGAAAATGTGTGGTTTTATCTTAATTCCTTGGTGCCCTATCTCACTTTATTTTTTCTTAATTTAACTTTTGAGTAAATTGCATGTTTTTTCCTTGTTGTTACACCCACTCTCACCTTTCGTCCCCATTTAAAACTAAGTACACCACCCGTCCTTGTGGTTGACAAATGCTGCATCTTTCGTCAGACTCCCGTTAGATAACAACCCTCACGTGCTCAACATGTGAGGGTATTTACGTCTTTTCCCATTCAAACATTAGTAAACATAAAAAAACACACATTACACAATCAGTCCCAGTCCCCTTCTCTTACCCAACCATCTTCTTAAATCACACATGAACCCTAAAACTTGAAAAGATTTTGTGCAAGTGTTGAGTTCTTCAATGTGCTTTATGAAACATTCATGATGAGATTAATGAGTTTAAAATCTAAAAGTTCTAATGCAGTTAGGAAAGCTCAACTGTATTGGACCTGGAATTAAAATTGATAAGGATACAATATGAGAAATATACGATTTGGATGTGCATTTGGACAGTTACTGTTTGTAAACTCATTTTGACTTTAAAAAGACAAAATTCATTAGGATGTGCATTTGGATAGTCAATATACATGGAATTGCAGTTACAGATATGCAGTTTTACTTTAAAAAGTCAAAAAATCACCTCTTTAAAAATAAAAATGGTAGGAATAACACAAAGAACATGCACTTGATTTAAGATATGATAATCCCTCAACCATCATACCACATACTAGTAGAAGCACCATATGAAAAATGCGGAAACAGTATGAACACAAATTATGCATAATTAGTGTTGCAAAAGGACGGGATACAACCCATCCAGAGCAGTGTTGTTGGTGCAACCCATGCAGAAGCAGAGTTAAATGCACAAGACCAAAAGAACAATGTTAAAGTTACATGTTTTTTAAGAAACCAAAAGATGAACCTACAACATCTTCACAAACACATGCACAAGCTTCACAAACACAAACTGAACTTCCTACAACATCTTTCTTTTGCCTTTCCTGCTAACATCTGAACTTCCTTCAACATCTTCTTTAGATTTTTTTATTCTAAATTCTTTATTCAGAATTTGTGCCCAAGTTTTCAATGCTGAAAGCCCTAAAATGAAATTCCTGACTGGAGGGGGCCTTTTGGTTGGAACAAGAAGAGTTGTAGAGGTTGACCTTGTTCTAGGTGCAAGATGTTTGCTAATGGAGAGTATTTTAACCGGAAGATGCTTGGAGTTTGACCTTGATTTGGGTTTTGAAAGTTTGGAGGTTATTGTACTTGTAGAGCTTGACCCTTGTCTACCTTTATAAAAAGTCGTCTACTCATCTGAACTTAAATCACCATACCACTTTAAAAGCTCTGGTGAAATAGTAGCTTTTTTAGCTTGAAAAGTTATAGAGCTTGACCATGGTTGACCTTTAACTGATTTTTTACCCAAGTATCATAAGAGCTACAAGTATCCTCAAAGCTTGACTTTAAGGTATCATCAATGCTAACTTGAAAAGGGTTATCATTAGAGCTTTCATCGGAGGTAAATTGAAAAGGGTTATCATCAGAGCTTTTATTAAATGTAACTTGAAAAAAGGTTATCATCAAAGCTTGTGTCTGACTCAATAATAATAACTTTTGCAAATAGGATATGATTGGTAAATATCATTATGGATGCAAAGACCTTAAGCTTAAAGGGGTGTTTGAATGAAATCAGTTTTTTTCTAAACTTAGTTTCCTTAGGTACATTAGGTGAATTCATCTTATTTTACTCTGAAAGGGGTGTTTGGATGAAATCAGTTGTTTCCTAAACTTAGTTTCCTAAGATACATTGGTTGAATTCATCTTATTTTACTCTGAAATGGGTTTTTGGATGAAATCAGTTGTTTCATAAACTTAGTTTCCCAAGGTACGTTGGTTGAATTCATCTTATTTTACTTTAAAAGGGGTGTTTAAATGAAATCAGTTGTTTCCTAAACTTAGTTTCCTAAGGTACATTGGTTCAATTCATCTTATTTTACACTGAAAGAGGTGTATGGATGAAATCATTTCTTTTCTAATCTTAGTTTCCTAAGGTACAGTGGTTCAATTCATTTCTAAAATGGGTGTTTGGATGAAATCATTTCTTTCCTAAACCTAGTTTCTTAAGAACAACAACAATTCCTAGAAGTATACCCATGCTAAGAACAGACTATCAACATCCCTAATTACTAAATAGAGTAAATTACCATGCATTATACGAAATTACATTCCCTAACAGTCTAATACCTATGTAATATGCTCAAATGAACTATTACCTCTTTCCATCGCTATTTTCTCTTTTGCCTGATTAAGATCCTTTTTTCTGTTTTACCTTGTTAAGATCTTTTTCAACATTCTCAATCCTCTGTTCAAGATCATCCAGAATCTTGAATCCTGTTACCTTTCTTTTGTCATCTACAAAGATAGCAAACACTGAATACATAAGGCACAAGTAAAATAATGTGTAAAATAACAAAAAAATGGTTTTTGTGTACATTAACCTTTCAAAGGTCCTTTTTCTTTATCATCTACTAAGATAGCCAACAAGACAATACATACGAACAAGTGGCAAAATGGGTAAATGAAATAACAACAACATGCAAGATAATACATTTCTTGTACATTTACCTTTCACACGATGTTGTTTATTGAACTCTCTTTCCAATAAATCATCGAGTATCTCATCAGAGCTTTCATCGGAGGTAAATCAATAAGGGTTATCATCAGAGCTTTAATCATATGTAACTTGAAAAAAAGTTATCATCAAAGCTTGTGTCTGACTCAATAATTATGACTTCTGCAAATAAGATATGATTGGTAAATATCATTATGGATGCAAAGACCTTAAGCTTAAAAGGGGTGTTTGAATGAAATAAGTTGTTTCCTAAACTTAGTTTCCTAAGGTACATTAGGTGAATTCATCTTATTTTACTCTGAAAGGGATGTTTGGATGAAATCAGTTGTTTCCTAAACTTAGTTTCCTCTGGTACATTAGTTGAATTCATCTTATTTTACTCAGAAATAGGTTTTTGGATGAAATCAGTTGTTTCATAAACTTAGTTTCTTAAGGTACATTGGTTGAATTCATCTTATTTTACTTTGAAAGGGGCGTTTGAATGAAATCAATTGTTTCCTAAACTTAGTTTCCTAAGGTACATTGGTTCAATTCATCTTTTTTTACTCTGAAAGGGGTGTATGGATGAAATCATTTCTTTTCTAAACTTAGTTTTCTAAGGTACAATGGTTCAATTCATTTTATTTTACTCTAAAAGGGGTGTTTGGATAAAATCATTTCTTTCCTAAACTTAGTTTCCTAAGAACAACAACAATTCCTAGAAGTATACCTATGCTAAGAACACAAAATCAACATCCCCAATTACTATATAGAGTAAATTACCATGCATTATACAAAATTACATTCCCTAACAGTCTAATACCTATGCAATATGCACAAATCAAGATCATCCAGAATCTTGATTCCCGTTACCTTTCTTTTGTCATCTACAAAGATAGCAAACACTCAATACATAAGCCATAAGTAAAATAATGGGTAAAATAACAGAAAAATGGTTTTTAGGTACATTAACCTTTCAAAGGTCCATTTCCTTTATCATCTACAAAGATAGCCAACAAGACAATACATAAGAACAAGTGGCAAAATGGGTCAATAAAATAACAACAACATGCAAGATAATAAATTTCTTGTACATTTACCTTTCACATGATGTTTTTTTATTGAACTCTCTTTCTAATAAATCATCGAGTATCTCATCAGCTATAATATCATCAACCTGCGAGTCATTCCCATACATCTCAAAAACATAATCGATCATGTCATCATTTATCACCAACTTATCAAAGTCCATAGATTTACAGGAATCAACCATTGATATGAACTTTGATTTAGGGTTTGTTGGGTTTTGAGAGTGAAGAGTCAAGTTTGGTAGTAAGAATTAAATGGAGTGTGCGTGGAAAGTTTTTTAAAATATGTGTCCCGAAGAAACAATGAGTCAACACTCGTTTGAATGGGAAAATACGTAAATATCCACACGTGCTGAGCACGTGAGGGGTGTAATCTAACAGGAGTCTGACGGAGGTACGAAAGATGCAACATTTGTCAACCACCATGATGGGTGGTGTACTTAGTTTGTGTAGGAATTTACATCCTACACCCTGGTTACTAGAGCGGAACTTCGACCTTGAAGAACACACACCACAACAACAATAACAATTCACAGAAAAGAAAGAAAACGAACACAAGAATTATATCCCTAACCGAATGATTAGTATTGAAAGAATGACGTGTCGAATCCCTCCCCTCTCACCTCCTTTTATAGAGATGAGAGGGAAGGAAACCGACTAGAACAAGGATAGAAGTCCTATCCCGCTGTAAATACAAATAAGGAAAACAAAACGTGTAGCTTGGGACTCAAGCAAACACAAACCGACCCTTATACTAATACTACTTGACTAATAACTAAACACGACACTTAACCCCCTAGACATCAACATAAGCTAAACTAAAGAATAACGTAACAATTTCTACCGTAGGCTTTATATTAGCCTATACCAACGCTTAAAAACTCCAAGCAGTGTTGTAATTTGAGTCCAGGTACCACCTTCGTCAAGCCATCCGCAACAATGTGTTTAGTATCCACTTTCAGAACTTTAACTGTCTTTGCTTCCAAGACCTCTCTGATAAAGTGATGACGCACACTGATGTGCTTAGCCCTCTCATGAAAAACACAATTCCGCGATAAGTGAATCGCGCCCTGATTATCACAATTAACTGTCACAATGTTTAGTTCTACGCCCAACTCTTCCAAGAGTCCCCTCAGCCAAATAGCTTCCTTCACAGCCTTCGTAAGAGCCATATACTCCACCTCTATAGTTGAAAGAGCCACCACGTGTTGTAGCGTTGCCTTCCAGCTTACAACACATCTATGTACTAAAAATGTGTAACCAGTGATAGACCTACCTTTTTTTGAACGACAATTTTTCTATCTCACAAACATGTATTTCACACATGCCTCCTGCAAGGCTTGAACCCACAACCTTTCGGTTGGTGGGGATCTCACTTACCACTGGACCAAAGTCCAAGTGGCGATAAACCTACCTTTTATCCAGATCCTTAGCGTAGTCTGAATCAATAAAACCTGTTACGTCCACATGGTTGCCACGATCTGTCCCATACACCAAACCCACATTTGAAGTGCCCCACAAATATCTCAAAATCCACTTCAGTGCTTCCCAATGATTTTTACCCAGATTCGTCAAACATCTACTAACTACACTTACCGTATACGCTATGTTTGGCCTAGTATACACCATCAAGTACATTAAGCTCCCAACCGCATTTGCATACGAAGCCTTACTCATCTTTTCAACATCACAATCTCTAAACGGGCAACCCTTCAACGACACCTTGAAATGCCTACCCAATGGCATCTGAACCGATTTCCTATTGTCTATTCTAAAATTATTCAAAATCTTAGAAATGTATCCGAATTGTGACACCCTCAGAATCTTGGGACTCTGATCCCTGACGATCTCCATACCATGAATCTTATTTGCTTTCCTGAGCTCCTTCATGTCGAACTCGTTTTTAAACAAAGACTTAGTAGACCCAATCTCAGCCTTGCTCTTGCAAGCAATCAGCATATCGTCTACATATAGCAATAGGTAGATATACTCACTTGGTGAATAACTCCTGTAATATACGCAGCTATCGTAAATGCTACGCTTGGCCGTTGCTTAGCATGTACTCATCGAACCTTCCATACCATTACCTAGGTGACTGCTTCCAACCATAAAGATATTTCTTTAACAAAGATACCTTGTTACCTTGTTACCTTGTTCATATCCCGGTGGCTACCTCATGTAGATCACTTCTTCAAGATTCCTATGTAAAAATGCCATCTTTACATCAAGCTACTCCAACTCATATTCTTTACATGCAGTCAATGCAAGTATAACCTAAATAGATCTGTGTCGAACTACCGGCGAAAATACTTCATTGTAATCAATACCTACCCTTTGTGTGAATCCACGAGCCACCAACCTTGCCATGTACCTAGGATTTTGAACACCTTTAATCCATTCCTTTATCTTGAACAACCATTTGCAGCTCACCAACTTTTGCCCAGCTAGATGATCTACTAACTCCAAGGTCTCGTTCATCCTCAGAGAATCCATCTCTTCTTTCATAGCAGCTTTCCACTTAGAACTGTCTTCACAAGCAACTGCCTCTTGGTATGTCAATGGTTCATGAGTATCTTCTTCCTCTGGTGCAACAAACGCGTAAGCAACTATATTACTCTCATCTCGAAACCTTAAAGGTTTTGTTTTTGTTCTTGGCTCTCTATCTTGAACCAACTGATAATCTGTGAGATCCGGTGTCTGATCAGTTTCTTGATCTCTTGCATCTTCATCGTCGCCATCTTCCTGATCTGTCTAATCTTCCTCAAGCATATGATTATTTAACCCTTGCAGTTCCACCTCAACCTATAATTCCTCAACAGACTTATTAGGACCTGCACCATAATCCTTCAACGTGTCTTTGTACATGACATTTCATTGAAGACCACGTTCTTGGTAGTGACTATTTTAGGTGATTCATCATCAAGCATATATAGTCTATACCCCTTCACATCCTCAAGATACCCTAAGAGAACGCATTTTACCGCTCTCGGCTCGAGCTTTCCTTATTTAACGTGTGATATGCGGCACAACCAAAAATCCTCAACATCCCATAATCACCTAGATGTCCTGACCACATCTCCATAGGTGTCTTTTTTCAATCTCTGTCGATGGTGACCTATTGATAAGATATGCGGTCATACATGTTGCTTCCGCCTTGAAGGTCTTGGGAAATCAAGACTGAATTAATAAACAACGTACCTTATCCATGAGAGTTCTGTTCATACGTTATGCTAACCCATTTTGTTGCGGCGTCCCGACAACTGTCAAATGTCTAGCAATCCCACCCTCAGTGCATAACTGCTTAAATTCTCGGTTACAGAACTCAAGACCATTATCTGTTCTCAGCTTCTTAACCGTCCTCCCAATCTGATTCTCTACTAACTGCTTCCACTCTTTAAACTTTCCAAATGCCTCGTGTTTGAACCTAAGAATATAAACCCATACCCTCCTGGAATAGTCATCAACAATAGATAAGAAATACCTCTTACCTCCCAATGATTCCACCTGAGACAGACCCCATAACTCTGAATGAACATAGTCTATCACTCCTTAAGTAGTGTGCCTTCCTACACCGAAACTAACTCAATGTGACTTTCCTAAAACACAATTCTCACAAAAATCGAGCTTACCTAGACTCTTTTTGCCAAAAAGCTCTTGCTTTTCCAGCACATGTAGTCCTGCCTCGTTGATATGTCCTAGTCTTTTGCACCAAATCTGCGTAAGACTGTCTTTTTCTTCAACACTAGCATTAAGCTCACCTGCCACTGCATGGCCATCCAAAGAGCATACGCAATCTCTTCGTGTTCCAGATAAAACAAACCTGGAACTATTAATCGCCTTGACTTTTCCCAACTGTAATTTTATGGTATATCCCTCTTTTGAAGAGTTCCCACCGATATCAAGTTTCTTTTTAATTCAAAATATACTTGACCTTGTGTAACATAAAACTTGACCCATCTTTCAGTTGTACCCTTACCTTGCCAATATCTCTGATCTTGCACTGCCTTTTGTCACCCAACAGTACACTGCCCCTATTGCATTCAAGAAAATCATAAAATATATCTAACTTGGGCATCATGTGGTATAAACCTCCTGAAACCATGATCCAATCTAGAAGAGCCTCTACACTCATCACCATCATTACCTTAGAACTGTCATAAATCGAACCACTAGAGCTTGGCTGTTCATCTTTCTTGATGTAACATGTTGACTTCTTGCGATTATTCTTCAGACAATTTCTCTTCAAGTGATCCTCAGATTGGCAAATATAGCACTTGAGTCTTCCACCCTAAGACTTCAATCTTGACTTTCCTATTGATTGATGTGAATCCTTACGATCAGTTCTTACCCTTACATATAACCCTTCACCATTATCCTCCTTTGCCTTAGACCTTTCTTTGATTTCCTTTGAATCTAGTATGGCTATCACGTCCTCCAAAGTCAAAGCTTCCCGTCCATAGAGCAAGGTATTCACAAAGTGTTCATACATATGATGCTGGTAAAGAAGTGAGTAATAATAAAGCAAGATCTTCATCCTTGAATTTTACCTCAATATTTGCTAAATCAAGAATGATTTTGTTGAACTCATTTATATGCTCGGAAATCTTTCGTCTAGCCGGCATATAGAATGTATACAACTTCTTCTTCAGGTACAACTTGTTGGCCAAGGACCTTTTCATGTACAAAGTCTCGAGCTTTGTCCAAACCCCTGCTGCAGTCGTCTCCCCGGTAACCTCTCTCAAAACCTTGTTACCTAAACACAAAATCACGGCACTGTGAGCTTTCTTGTTTAGCTCTGCTTTCGCTTCAGCTTCTATATCCACGGTTAAAACCTCCAGAGCTGCTTCACATCCATGTTGGATTAATAAAGCACACATCTTGATTCTCCATAACCCGAAATCATCATTTCCATTGAATTTTTTGATGTCAAACGTGGATCTCATCATTCTGTAATCCCTTTGTTGATTTGCAAACCTTGTGATAAACCCTCATAATCACAAAACAACAAAGTCTCTTGTGCAAAAACTTCAAAATAATAATCTTTTGTATTAAGAATAAAACAAAAAAATAAAAAACCAATCTTATATTCTTCCCACCAAGATTTAAAAACCAATCTTATAATCTTTTGTAACTATCACCTTGTCACGTGGCTTTTTATTCTTTATTTTTATTATTTGAAAAAAAACCAACCTTCATGTTGCGCTTGTCTTCTTCGTCAACAACCCGACAAGAACCCGAAATGCACCGGAAAAACTTATCGATCTTTAACACCAAAGATCAACAAAATCTTAAGCCTTTTACACATTCTCGCAAACCTAAACAATCGAAGAACTCAAGAACCCTTTACCTGTCGATAACCTTGCTACTGCCTATGAACCAGAAGTAGTAAACTTTTTGATATCGTGTAGCCCAAACTTAAACGCCCCTTTCTCGATTTGACTAAAATTTAAAACTTTTAGCGGAAACGACTTAACTATAATGGACCTTCTATTACTCTTTAGTAAACTGACGAAAATCTATTAATAATCAAGCCTTAAAGTTATTTTTATATGAAAGTAGACTCAATTACCTCCAAAATAGTGGGTGACACGACCTCTAACGACTTACGGTTCATTTTATACAAAATAAACAAAACGGCCATAATCTGGAAGAGTACCATACGTCTTTATGCCCAAAGTCAGAAGGGCGTATGACCTGGTAAACATAAACCGTGAAAAGTGCATTTTTAGGAGGAAGGCCTTATGCTCAGCCCATAAGGGCGTATGCCATGTACTCATAAACTCAAAAGACCATATAAAAATGCAGAAGGCCTTATGCTCAGACAAGGAAGGCCTTATGCTCCCACTTTCAGATTTTACCAAAAACCCGACTTTTTACAACTTACTCTAGTTTCCGAAAAACGACTTCCATGACTCGATAAAACACCAAAACTTCCAGAAATCATTAGCATAACATATTACATCATGTTCATAAACATTTGTGGTCTAAATGACCCATAAGCACATACTTCACGGGGTTTGCCAAACACTTATTTTGACCCACTTTCAAATACACCTTAACTCAAAACTCTTAGACAACTTACATGTCCTTTATTCTAAGACCAAAACCTGAACTTGGACACTTAAATACAATATTTATAAATCATATTTTCCAAATACATGACCCAACGACACAATGGGGGTTCAACGTTGACACGAGCTTGGCATCTAGCACTAATATTATACGCATAGTCCAAATACCTTCAATATCCGAGCTTCCACTTATATACTTTTATCAAGGATATACCTTCATCACATATAAACCTACAAAAACGATTAACCAACTAAACCATAAGTGACACGCTTAGTAAGTAAAAAAGGCAATAATATGCTATTATACATCATTACACATATAAGCATCATACCCATTAGACATAAGTACGCAAACTATCCAACATCACTACTTGTCCATGAATGATTAATCTAATTATCAATCACACAACAACATACATAATCTTACATACCTTAATTAGTCCACAACTCGACTAACCACATCTTTGGCTAGATATGTCAAACTAGCCTTAAACTTAATCTTAATCCAAACACATTAGCCAAATGCTTCATATACCATAAGCACAACCTTACGCATAACACATATATGATAAACCAATATAAGTTCATATCATAACCATTTTTACTTACCTTAGCTTCAAGCTAAGTTTACCCATAATTCATCATCATCATCCAAAGCTTGCTTTTCTAAGCCATAATCATCACAAACCATAAATGAAATACTATAATAAGGTTTATACAACCCATTAGTTACCCTTCATCATATCTAATCATCATATGATCATATCTTGATCATATGATGAAAACCCCAAATTACTAATTTCACTTAAATCCTTAATTGACTTTAACCCGTCATTACAAACACCTCAATATATGGTTTAGAATAAGAATTACCCAAAAACCCCAATGTTGGGTACATGAACCCTAACTCATAAATCATCAAACAACTCAAATGGATTACTTACATAGTGTAGGATTATTGATAAAGCTTATTCTTTCCATAATCATACTTAATTCATCAAGATTAAACATCCTCATTGATCATCTTCTTTTTCCCTCCTTTTTCTTCTATCTAGGTCGACACATACAATATACAGAATACTATAGAATTGAGTATAAAAGTACATGGACTTATCATTAGTTAGTTGCTTAGTTATAAGTTTGGCCATTTGACAATAGTAGTCCCTCTAGTACCATTCCTTTATATTTATGACACATTAATCTTTCCAAAAACCATTTATATAATATTTATACTTATACTTTGACTATCAGGTTTGACTAACCAATCACATAAAGTCTTCGGCTTATAAAAGTCATGGTCAAACTTACCTGATGGCATTCTCGTGATATAATACCTAAAACCCGATTTTGAGGTGTTACACAAACAGAGTATCCTTCCGCTCCTTCCAGAAAAACGAATACCAAAAAGAAAACAACCTTCAAACGATCGATCCTAGTAAACCAGCGAACCCGCGAACTCGAGCTCCGATACCACTTGTAGGAATTTACAGCCTACACCCTGGTTGCTAGAGCAGAACTTCGACCTTGAGGAACACACACCACAACAACAATAACGATTCACAAAAAAGAAAGAAAACGAGCACAAGAATCATATCCCTAACCGAATGATTAGTATTGAAAGAATGACGTGTCGAATCCCTCCCCCCATCACCTCCTTTTATAGAGACGAGGGGGGAGGAAACCGACTAGAACAAGGATACAAGTCCTATCCCGCTGTGAATACAAATAAGGAAAACAAAACGTGTAGCTTAGGACTCAAGCAAACACAAACCTACCCTTATACTAATACTACTTGACTAATAACTAAACACGACACTTAACTTCCTAGACTTCAACATAAGCTAAAATAAATACTAAACGTAACAGTTTGAAATGGGGACGAAAGGTGAGAGTTTTTTTTTGTGTGTAAACCACAAGGACGAAACATGCAATTTACTCTTAACTTTTTTTTCCTTTCTTCACATAATTATGGATTTAATAATGTATTATAATTTTATAATAGTATTTTGGGGACCACTCATGAGAACATCCATATCAATTAAACAAAATTAAATATTCCATCCAACAAAAATCTTTATATAATATCAATCGATACTAAAACATAATAAATTTTTTTATGTAAAAACCCGTGCATAGTTATTAGTTATACTAATATCATAATTACAAAATATTAAACAAAGTCAAATTTTAATATGTTTGTATACTAAACTGAAAAATTAAAATAATTTTGATTCATGTGTAACCCCGTGTTTTGAATAACTAGAATCACATACTTACATAATGACTTACTATCGGATGTAATAGAACAAAATATATAGGGAAATTTACATGTATATCCTTCTCAAAAGTTGATATTACATAAATATCCTTCTTAATTTTTTAATTACATCTATCGTCATTTCAAAAAAAATATTAATATACTCAATATCCTTTTACACTTTTATGAAGGTTATATTTGTCCAAAAATCAATTATTTCCGTTAATTATTTTGATTTTAGATTATTATCATTGTTGTTTATCTCTTGTATTGATCTGAACATATTATTATATATATTTTTTGGCTCGAACGACAATAAACGTGTTGTTATAATTTACAAAAGTATGGATATAAATATGATAAAAAAATATTGTTCATATATCATTTAATTGTTCATTTCATTTGGCCTCGATTGATGAGAAAACATGTTGATTTTTTTTATGTATATGTTTATGTAAAAACCCGTGCATAGTTATTAGTTATACTAATATCATAATTACAAAATATTAAACAAAGTCAAATTTTAATATGTTTGTATACTAAACTGAAAAATTAAAATAATTTTGATTCATGTGTAACCCCGTGTTTTGAATAACTAGAATCACATACTTACATAATGACTTACTATCGGATGTAATAGAACAAAATATATATCGTATTTGGACGTGCTTATGTTATTTTTCATTCTGACTCTCAAAAAGTAATGTCATGCGTGGGTTACAAATTTACTATGTCGACTGTTTACAAAAGCAATAACTACTATGAAAGTCCAAACACATTCGATTGGAGTAGGTAGATTATAAGAACCAACAAAATGAAATATAAACAAAAAAAAGATACCTTATTTCGAACAAAGAATTTGAATACTAATCTTTAAACGGAATTTGATTTATGTTTAACCTATTGTAACTAGTTAAATAAAGCAAAGATACAGTTTTTTAAGCTAGATCGACGTGTCATTTATAAAAGTATATATATTTTATAACTTACACTAGCTATTAATCGGGGATAAAGACAAGCACTTTTGGGCACTAATTAAGTACTGAAATACATGCTAGGTTGTCTCTCAGTTTTTGTTATCTTTGTTTAGCTTATTGTATATGGTAGATACTTAAAGTCATGATATGATATCGTATGTATTTGTTTTTGTGTTTCTAGAGTCTTAAGAAGCTCAGGACTCTGGATGTTAGTTATTCATACTCATTGACCAAGACCGGAAATTTCAATGGGCTCGAGAATCTTGAGCAACTTCTGTTATGTGAGTGTATAAATTTGGAGGAGTTGCATAACTCTGTTGGCTGCCTCCAAAAACTTGTTGAACTAGATTTACGTTATTGAACACGGTTGAAGAGGCTCCCATGGAAATCGATGGTCAAGTTAACATCTCTCCAAAAAGGCAGGCTCAGCCAACTGAGAAAACTATGTCTATCTAGTTGCATCAACTTAAAGTTAATTCCAAGTCTTCAGCCAAACATCGAAAAGCTCGATGCAAGGTGTTGTATAAGGCTGGTGAATCTCCCCCCAAACATGCCTCGGTTACAATTTCTGGTGGTGCTTATATTGGATGATTGCATGAAACTTAAATCCAAAGGTATCATTAAGGTTATAGAACTAAGGAACCTATGTCACCTAAGCATGAGAAACTGCAATGTGTCACAGGTACCTTGTGAAATTGGGAATTTGATGTCTTTATGTAGTTTAGATCTTTCAGAAAACACATTTTCTGTCCTTCCAGAAAGCTTCAGCAACCTCTCGAATCTGGAATCCCTTAATATAGACGATTGTTATAAACTATTGTTGCTTCCACTTCTTCCGTCGAACTTGGGAGAAATAAAAGCATCTGGGTGTATGTCATTAGATGTGATGCCTTTTGATTCAATGCAAATGGCTTGTATTTTTCGTTCAAAAGTGTTCAAGGTAAACAACCCCTAGCAAAAATTTCGTAATGAAGTAGCCTTTGTGTATATTAAATATTATATATGCAGACGCGTGTAACGCATGTTTCAATGCTCTACAGGAATCATTCATTAAAAGAAAGTTGGTGATCAGTCTCACAGAGCCGGAAGTACCTGATTGGTATGTGTGGTGCAGTTATCAAAACATAGGAAACGTTTTATCTTTTGTAGCTCCAATGCACTTTGATAACCAAATTCGTGGCGTGATCTTATGTGCAATGACAGATTTGGATAATGACCATGATGTCTGGTTTAATCCAAAAATGCATAATGAAACGAAAGAATTAAGTCATCGTTTTGGGCAAATGGATTTTGAGGGTTGTGTTTCCATGTGTGTCATGTTTTGTCCACTTAATAATACAACGCTTGTGGTGGAAGCGGGTGACACTGTGGTATTTCAGTTCGGTCATGGTAACAAAGTTGCGAGTTGTTGTGGGCTGCGTTTGGTATATGAGGATGATGTGTTAGATTCTAAATTGGTTATTAAGTCTGTTCAATGATGATGAGCTTTGCTCCAACCCCAGAGAGGATGATGAAGACTTCCTGGATGATAGTTTCGTCTCATTATCTGAGTTTTAATTGCTTTAAGTTCGAGTATTGTAATTCAAATATTTCTCAATTGTAACACTTATGGACAAATGTGTTGTTTATGTGAGAATGTATAGTTGTATGTGTAAGTTTGACTTTTCTAAAAAATATAAAAATTGTTCCTCAGATCACCACAAACTTCCGCTGCTATGTTATGAAGGCTTCAAGTTCGATTCACCTCCCACTCTGCTCCAACTGCAGGGTGAATTAGCATATTTATGTTTAGCTTTGTATTGATTATTATGTAATTGGAATTAAGCGCAACAGTGTGGTTAGTCTAGGACTACGCCCAAGTGTAGCATCATTGTAATCTTCTATTTACTTTCTGTTAATGCAAAGAATCAATCAAGCAGAATATAATACCGATTACCAATAAGTATCACTAAGAATAATATTTAAGTCGCTAAAAGATGCTTAATTTGTTTCTTGGTCTTGATCAAATAGTATTATAACATTGTTCTACATCAATAGTATTATATAACATTGTTCTACGTCCGTAAATATTTCTCAGAAGATAAACTTCTTGATATACCTACACCGCTACACGACTCACATAATCAACTTGAGGAGTACTCGTGCATCAAATCTTTCAATGCACATTCCCAAAAATGTACACTTTTAAAGCATCTCAAATGATCAGCCGCGACCTTTAGAACACCAGGACGTCCTGCCCCCCAACGCGCTGCTTCCCACGACACTTCCTCATACCCTTCCTTTGGTTTCTTTTGTCGGAAGGCATGCATACAAAACACTTCCAGAGACTCTGTTTCATCCAGCAACCGAGGTTCATATGTAGCATCTGGTTTAATCCGACCTAAGAATGATGCATCTCTTGTCGTCACAATTATTCTACTCCCACGGCCAAAAATTGCACGATTTATGCCTAATATCTTCAACTGCTCCTCGTTGTCAATATCATCAATAACCAAAAGAACTTTTTGACCTTCCATCATCTTTTGTATTCTTCCAATTCCCTGCTGATAGATATTTACATGTTTTTGACTCTCATGGTCTTGGATAAGATGCGATATGAGCTTATTTTGCAAAGTAACCTTCCCATTTGACTCTCCGAATGTGGTTTTCACATTGGAAAGGAAACAACAGTACCGTGCTTTGAATCCAATAGCAAGGCGTTTAAATGTAGCTTCTGCAATTGTGGTCTTACCTATCCCTTCTGGCCCACAAATTGCAACGATCCGTATACCATCATCAGCAACATCCATAGAACCAACACTTAACATCGAAATCACTTCTTCTATCCGAGATCCTATACCAACAAGGCTGTCTGCTATATGCAAGTCTTGTCCATGTTTAACTTTTCTAACAGCTTCCACAACTAGGTCCACCAACGTCCCTTCATCCCTGCATATTTTTACGTATCTTCAGTCTATATGAAAAAAAAAAAGAATCAACAAGGGAGCTTATGAAAGAAAAGAAAACCGAAACTTTACCCGTTGGCATCATCTTGCAGGTGCAAGCCACCAGGAAGTTGTCCTGCTTTTTGTAGAGCTTCTCTCCATTTCTGAACCGTCCCCTCATCGAATTTTTCTTGGAGAGTTTCGAAATGCTTTTTATAGGAACCTTGTTGGGTACCAACATAAGATTTTTTGACATCTAGAAATACAGGAAGAACAACGCGTTGGTCGTTCATTTGCTCCAAATGCATCATCTCGCAAAGTTCATTAAGGCACCATTTGAAATCAGCGTAGTTTGTCGAGAATACAACAACAAAGATTCTAGAATCCTTGATGGCTGCCGAGAGCTGAGGAGCGATACTAAGACCTCTTGGGAGCAAAGTATCATGGAATATATCAAAGTTGTGGCGTATAAGAGCTGCATAGAGTTGGCTTGTGAAATTGTTTCGAGTATCCTCGCCCCTAAAACTCAGGAACACGTCGTAGCGAAATGTAGGTTCCATAGATCTGGTTAATTTTTGAGTTCGGCTTAAGAAGAAGATGTAGCAAATGAATCCAAATACTTGATGATAATATAATGAAAAAACAAAACAATAAAATATCATGGAACATTCCTTGACACGGTTTTGACTAAATGAACACACGGTTCTACATCAATTAAAAGATGTTGCATTTTCTTGGTGAGAGTCCTAAGTCGACTTGCTGGAACATGATAAAAAGGGTATTTTCTTAGAGCACAGGGAGTCGTGGTGCCAAACTCCAAAAGTGATGTCACGTCAGCAAAATGGAGTTTGGCATCAGAAATGCCATGGCACCAGAATTCAGTGTGGTTTGGCCCATAGCATTTTTTTTAATATTTATTTAAAATACACTTATTTATAAAACTAAAAATAAAATTCATTGAAATTAAAAACATTACATTAAAAAACACAATACATAAAAAAAA